>SEYY01024906.1:80000-85000 GCA_009176605.1 Armadillidium nasatum
ATTTTTTTTTTTTTTTTTTTTTTTTTTTTTTTTTTTTTTTTTTTTTTTTTTTAAATCGAATCGATAAGATTAAGACGAAAGGAACTCGAGAAACAAAAAAAAAAAAATAAATAAAAAAAAGAAACAATTGAAATGAGCTGAAGAATGATGAAGAGACATCGGCTTGTATATAATGGATAGAGTTAGATGAAGAGCTGAGAAGGTCTTTAATGTAAAGTAGGAAAAGAGTAAGACAAAACAGAGAACTTAATGAACACAACTAATAACAGAAAAAGGATGACGAAGTACTTCACAGTAAAAAAGACAAATTGGTTGACAGAAAAAGGAAAACGAAATGGTTGACAGGAAATGGAAATCAAAGAAGTTGACAGGAAAAGAAAGACGAAGTGGTTGACAGAATAAAGGAGAAGAAGTGGTTGACGACAGAAAAATGAAGAATTATATATATATATATATATATATATATATATATATATATATATATATATATATATATATATATATATATATATATATATATATATATATATATATATATATATATATATATATATATTTCACAAAATCAATATTAAATGCAATCATTTAAGGGAAGAATAATAATAATAAAAAAGAATTTCGAAAGATTTTCCTATTAAAAGGAAAGAGTAATTTTAAGTAAGCAAAGATCATCTTCCAAAAATTATGCTGTTAATTATAATTTTAATTTGTATTAAGCCATTTAATTATCTAATTATTTATATTTATTTATAAATATGCTTGCTTTAATATATAACCCCCCCAAAAAATTATTTATTTCTCTTTTTTTTTTAAAAAGCAATATTTATTTTTTTTAAATATTTTCTTTCTTTTAAAAGAAGAAAAATACCAAAAAGAAATAAGAGTATTTTAATTTCAGTTAATTTTTTTAAAAAGCAATATTTATTTTTTAAAAATATTTTCTTTCTTTTAAAAGAAGAAACATACCAAAAAGAAATAAGAGTATTTTAATTTCACTTCCATCATTTGCTTAACTTTTTATTTAAAAAAATCTTTTAAAATTATCTGTATTCTTTTTGTAAATACGAGGAAGGAAATTCTGTAGTGTTTTGATTTCAAAAAAATAAGAGTCTATTACATGCCTTAGAATTTGCATCCTAAGGTGATTTAACTGTAAACCTATTATTTGCTTTAACTTTAGACTTTAATCGTTTGACTTTATTTACTTCAAAAGTTCTAATACAAGGAATAAATGCTATTTACAGCTCCTTAGGACCATATTCATTCCTCTAGCCAACAAAGAAGCTTTTCAAATCACCATAACACTAAATCGTCCTGAAGGTTCTGGAAGACTTCTGCTCAGATCAAATAATCCTTTTGATAAACCAATCTTGAGAATGGATTATTTTGAGAACGAAAATGATGTGAAAAGACTTATCAGTGGTAATGTTATATTTGATGTTTTTAAAACTACTTCACACACACACATACACACACACACACACACATATATATATATATATATATATATATATATATATATATATATATATATATATATATATATATATATATATATATATATATATATATATATATATATATATATATATATATATATATATATATATATATATATATATATATATATATATATATATATATATATATATATATATATATATATATATATATATATATATATATATATATATATATATAATATATTGTATATATATATATATATATATATATATATATATATATATATATATATATATAATATAAGAGAGAGAGAGAGAAACCCTCACCCTTTCATTCAGATCCGAACATGCATAATTAATCATGTATATTTTTTCTTATAATAACTCTTAAATGACCTTGAAAGAGTTTTACTTCTTCTTCTTAGATAAATGCACTTTTGTGTTCAAGAAATACAAAATTTTACATCAGAATATGTCCTGTGAATTTCTTTTTTTAGTTTTTGAATATTTCGTCCATTGAGGAATTCCTCTTCTAAATAAAATTTAACAATAGAATTAAAGTTAAATAAGTAAAATAATTTCTTATTTTACCATTAATTAGAACATAAATTTATGATGGAAAATTAAGTTGTTTTTTTTTATTTATTTTTAAAAACAGGAGCAAGAATTGTTCTCGAATTGATACAAACAGAATCTTACCAAAAAATTAACACCACTTACCATTACGTACCCATACCAATTTGCCCAGAAGCATTACCATTAAGTGATGAGTACTTCGAGTGTCTTATGAGGTTTTACACACAAGAACGTCTTCATGCTTGTGGATCTGCTAAAATGGGGCCTGCGGATGATCCAACAGCTGTAGTTGACCCTGAACTTAGGTAAATCACAGAGTTACTGCTGCACAAACACACACACACACACACACACACACATATATATATATATATATATATATATATATATATATATATATATATATATATATATATATATATATATATATATATATATATATGTGATAAAGTTGAAAAGACAGATTCATACATGTATTTCTTTTTGAAAACGATTTTAGAGTTCACGGCATTTCAGGTTTAAGAGTTGTTGATGCCTCAATAATGCCAAAAATTGTGTCTGGAAATACCAATGCCCCAACGATAATGATTGGCGAAAAAGGATCAGATCTGATAACGAAATCTTGGATGAAATAATGAAAATTATTCGGATATTTTTGTCCACGAAATAAATTTCTTTAAGACATCATTATTATTTTTATTATTATTATTATTATTATTATTATTATTATTATTATTATTATTATTATTATTATTATTATTATTATTATTATTATTATTATTATTATTTTTATCATTCTTATTATTTTTTTATTTTTTTATTATTTTATTATTATTATTATTATTATTATTATTATTATTATTATTATTATTATTATTATTATTATTATTAATGTAATTTTTATTATTATTATTATTATCATTATTTGTATTATTGAAATTTTTTAAAAAATAAGAAAATCTTTATTTTAGTTATAAAAAGTTAGTAAAAAGCATCATTTTTAATGGTAAACTTTTATATTTTCTTTAATTGTATTTTTAGTTAAATAAAAATTAAGTGAAAATGCAAATTTTTAAGCATTTTATATTTTAGTAACTTTGTTTTTCTTCTTTTTATAAACATTTTCTTTACAAAAAGGAAAAAAAAGACAACTATTTATTGATTTTTAATAATCCTTTTCACTAGTATTAATCTTGTAATCCTATTAAATCCTTTTGGTGTGGATTTCACTGCACTTATTAAGAATGAAATGACTGACTCAAAAGGCATGGATTAATTCTTATATTTATGTTTAAATATAAGGTGGTTGTATTGGACAAACCTTTCCGTTGTTACTTATTATAGAATTTTATATAGTTCCTAAGGTTCATCTTGAAATATAAAAATTTTGGATAAACAAAAGTTGTGATGAAAAAAAAAATACGAGGTTTGAAATTCTCATTGTAATTTAATGTAAAAATACAGCAAGAAATATGAAAACAGAATGTAATAAAATATCTAATTACTTGTAAGTAGAACCTCCTCACGACCTATGTACTTTCTCCTTATTTCAGAATTGATAAAACCATTCTATGATGATGTCTTACGGATATCCCAAATATGTTCTATGGGAATCATGTCCGATTTTTTAGCTTGTCCTGCAGGAGATGGAACCCTCACCTCTTCAAGGTATATGTACAGTCGTGAACAGAAGTTCGTTCCTAGTAGGCTGGAAATAAATATTTATATAAAATGGAAATCATGTCATAAAAGCTCTATTTTGAATAAAAAGAAAATAAAAACATTGAGCGGGGCTTAACTGAACTGTGATTGGCTGAATCTGAAATGATCCCTATTTTATATAAATATTTATTTCCAGCTTAATAGGAACGAACTTCTGTTCACGACTGTACACTACCTCTGCAGTGAGTAGTCTATCATTTTCTTCTAGTAGGAATATGTCAATAATGAAAGAGGCAAAAGAGGCAATATTTTCCCGAATGATCTCTGCCGTATAATTATTCTTGAAGTTAAAGTCCCTTTATCAAGTATTTGCAAGTCTGGGTCCTTATGTAGATGATGCTCCTAAGTACGTTTGATTCTTTATTTCCTTAAGTTTTTTTTTAGGATTGCAGCAACTCTGATTGAAGATAAATACCTTTTCACCAACTATGATGCACGATAATTAGCTTTACACATTTTTTTTTATTTATTTATTTTATAAATGTTTAATTTTTACTTTTTAAAACAGGCGATACTCTTTCTAAGAGGATGTGCGAAAATATTAATTTGTCATTTGTCTTTCTTGTATGTCTAAGTTTTAATTTTTTTTTAATTTTCTTTTTTTTTTTTATTTTTTTTTTATTTTTTATTTTTTTAAATTCAGGCACTGAGAGAACCAGCGTCAGCAAGATTAGTCATCTTTGCTTGCCGTTAACGTAAATTTAGTCCAGGATACGTTAAGTCGGAATAGTTTTTTTTAGATTAAACAAATTTTATAATACTGAAATATAACTTAATTTTAAAAAAGAAATAAAGAGCTAAATCTATTTAAATAAGGGAATATATATGTTACAAAATTGTTTCTTCACAAAACTTATCTTAAAATATTAGTTATAAAAGCTTTTTTACAAAATTGTAAGATAGCAACGTTGCTAAAAATAGTAATTTTGTAGGATTGAAAAAAGTGGAAAAATAATAATAATAATTAAAATAATAATGATAATAATAATAATAATAATAATAATAATAATAATAATAATAATAATAATAATAATAATATAATAATAATAATAATAATAATAATAATATATAATAATAATAATTATAATAAATTAATAATTATAATCATTTTACAAATAATAATAATAGCTATTATTAATAGTAATATTGACAGCAAGAATAAAGCTAGTAGTAAAGATTGGAAGTATTATTGAAAATCATAATATCAATATTAATAATATATAAAAAAATTTAATTGTT
>SEYY01024906.1:90000-95000 GCA_009176605.1 Armadillidium nasatum
AAAGTCTAGGACTTTTCGTCTTATTTATTGTTTTGCTCTCGCTAATTCTCTCCAGACTCCTTTTGCCAGTCTAATTCATTTCCACTTTCTATAATTTTTTTTATAATAAAAAGTTCACATCTCACTGGCATTGCCCTATTCGAGGAGAGGAACTTTCTAGGTAGTATATACCTAGGATCCCGAAGTAGGATCGAACCGGCGCCCTCAAGCACGTGAGTCAGTCACCCTACCGTTCGAGCCACGGTAGACGGAAGTGAATATAATATGGCTGTAACAACATATACTGCTCTTTTGAACTCTCCCACTCATAACTTCCTCATTGAGAAGGGCTCGTGGGACACGCATTTCTTCACAGTCTCATCCTTTCTCAATCTAACTCTTTGAATCCAGACTTTGCTCAATCTTATACAAGTGAAGCCTGAAACATACTACCTTTTTTCCTAATTTAAAAACTTTCTTTCACTCTTTTGTCAATCGTCAAATGGAAAACAAAATTCATTTCTTGACAACATGAACATTCTTGTAACGAGCGCATAAAGGCATTAAGAACTATATTATGCTTTATGCATTTATAATATTAGGAAAATGAATGAAGCAGCTAATAACAGTTTGTTGGTTTTCTAAATACTCTTAAAATTTAGATCGGAGTTGTATTGAATGATATAATAACCTAAAAGAGGTACTGCACTATGAGATTAATTAAGTTTTAAGGGTTAATTTAATTGTGGCATGCAATATATATATATATATATATATATATATATATATATATATATATATATATATATATATATATATATATATATAATATAATATATATTATATATATAATATATAAATATATATATATATAATATATATATATATATATATATATTATATAATAGATATATATATATATATATATATATATATATATATATATATATATATATATATTATATATATATATATATATATATATAATATATATATATATATATTATATATATATATATATACACCCATATCTTTAAGATGATCTTTTGGACCAACTCCGGAAAGCATTAAGAGTTGAGGAGAGTTGAAAACTCCTGCAGACAATATCACTTCCTTCCTTGCAAGAACGTCATGATATTTCCCATATCTGAAGAACCGAACACCGTAAGCACGATTGGTGGAAGGGTCAATCAAAACCTGAAACATTAATTTAAATTAATGAAATATTGTATGATAATGATGAGTCATATTAAAAATTTAAAATACTTTCTGATACGGAAGAAGATTGAGGTTTGTGTTCGGATTTAAATTTGGGATGACATGTAGATGGAGGTGAATAGGTGATAAATTATTTTTTTGTCTCTTTTTTTTATAGTACTGTTCCTCATTGATTGATTTATTTACAAAAATTGCTGCAGATGATTTTTTATTTATTTATTTTTTTTATTTTATTTCTGTTTTCATACCAATTTAATGTGACGCTTGTAAACTGCAAACAATTGTGGCATCATTTAAAAATGTTTTATTTCTTCAATTGTTAAATCCTTTAAAATAGGTGGCTGGTTGAGTGTTTCCTTTTCCCAATCAATCAAGTTTGAATAATCATCTGCATTAAAGTTTAGTGTCTAAGACAATTCAAAAACTTTTGCTTGAATAATTCGTTGAACAACTAAATCTCTTATCTCTTTTCTTGTGTATTCTAACATTGCAAGTAGTACATTCTTACGAAGAGCAAAATACGAGTTGTTTCTTAGTACACGCTCCATGATCATTACATGTGTTTGTCAATGTCTTTAAAAAGGCACATCAGGTTCCAAAAATTATTTGGCACCATCGGTTGTCTTTGGATGTTACTTTTTCCAAAACTACCTTGATGCGTAAACTTTCATTACCAGATTTTGAAGAGCTTTGCTTAGATGTTTGTGGAAACGTAAAACCGTAAGATTTTTATTTAAGTTTGCTATTTACAACTTCAAAATCAACTATCTCCAGCTTTATTTTATACGTTCTTCCCTTTTATTTCCAATGATACCCTTAACAGTGTTAGGTTGTGATGGTTGTTCATCAGATGCCTAGAATATCTGTCTAAATGGATGTTCATTAAGATGCAGGACGCAAATAACCCACTGTATCAGTCTTTCCAAATATATTTTAATTAGTTTCAAAACTCTACCATCTCAAATTAGAATCAATTAAGAAAGTTATTTTTCATCAGTAATACATCGGGCCTTTGGAGAATCTGGTATAAAAGATTCATGTAAATATCATTAGTCCTTTAATAAAAGCAAAATGTTTTTCCAATTCAGTAATATATATAATATATATATATATATATATATATATATATATATATATATATTATATATATATATATATATATATATATATATATTAATATATATATATATTATATATATATATATATTATATATATATATATATATAATATATATATATATATATATATATATATATATATATATTTATATATATATATATATATATATATATATATATATATATATATATATATATATATATATATATATATATTATATATATATATATATATATATATATATATATATAATATATATATATATATATTATATATATATATATATATATATATATATATATATATATATAATATATATATATATATATATATATATATATATATATATCACTAACTTATTTCTTTAGTTAGAAATAAAATGTTCATAATTTGTTTTAAATTATGCAAGAATATGATTTCGTCAGGGATTTGTAGGTACTGAACATAAAATTTTATTCCCTTCAACTAAACCAACAAATAACTGACTAATATACTAAGTAAATATTTTAGAAGCTGTATTCGTATTCAGAATCTCTGTTTCTATTTTTGGTCTTCTTACAAAGAGTTTCCATGCGATGAATCAGAATAAAATAATTGTCAGAACATTTCAGGCTTATTAAAAAAAAAATTATAATTTTTTTTTTTTTTTTTTTTTTTAAAAATTTTTTAAAAAAAAAAAAAAAATTATTTCTTAGTTTAATAAAAGTAATAAAAAATAAAATCATTCTCTCATTTAAAATTTTGTTTCTAATCTCAACTAAACCTAATTTAAATCTTTATTTTCAAAAAAGGTTGATAATTAGCAAATATATTTTGAATCATTTCACTTATTAAAAAAAAAAAAAAAAAAAAAAAAAAAAAAAAAAAAAAAAAAAAAAAAAATAGTATAAATTATATATGAACCGAAATAGTTTTACCTTAGTAACATGAGAGTGTTTTGCAATATCCAAATTTTCCCTTTCTCCAGCAGGAACGAGAAATGCTTTATTTGTTGAGCATCGAAAACCATCTCTCATTGTAAATTGTATATCCGTGAAAACTGAAAATTATTTATAACATATTACATTTACTATGTTAATTAATATATATAATAATATATATATATATATATATATATATATATATATATATATATATATATATATATATATATATATATTATATATATATATATAATATATAATATATATATATAAAACATTGAGCAGTTGGTGCAGCCCCGTACTCGTATTCCTGAGCGTCAAGGAGATGAACCCAATATTCTATATCTTTTTCTAACTTATAATCCTTTTTCTTATACTGTTAAACTCTTTCCTTCTCTAGGTTCCTCCGATCACTTTCTTATTTCTGTATCCTCTTCTATCTTTTCAAGTCTTTCGCAGGAAAGACCTCCGCCAATTGGGTGGAAACGTTTGTGGCAATTCGGTGCTGCAAGCTGGTCAGACATGCGGTCGTGCTTCTTCAAATTCCTGTGGAATGATTATTGCTTTCGTGGGAGGTGTTCTTCGGAGTATGCAGAAAACACTACCAAGGCGAATCTCTCTGACATGGAGAAGTACATTCTATTTTCTTTCCTTTCAACTAAACCTAACAATCTTTGATTTATCTCTGTTTGTTCCCTTGCTATTCGCGGCAAGGATGCTGCCTTCAAGGATTGCCGTCGTCTTCAAACTCCAGAACCTTATATTTCATCCTGAAATCGCGCAAAATCTAATCTCCGCAACACCATAAACTCTTTCCTTCCTAGAAAGTGCAATAAACTTTCTGGTTCCTCTTCTTCACGCCCTTTCTGGCACTTTGCAAAAAAAATTCAACTCTAACTTTGCTTTTTCCTCTTTCCCTTCTCTAGTATCTTCTGACGGTACAACTGCCATTTTACCTTCTTCTAAAGCTGAAGTCTTCGCTCAAACTTTTGCCTCTAATTCGAATATAGACGATTCCTCAAACACATTTATACCTAAAATTAGAATTTCTTCTATGGACGTCATTTCTGCTCTCTCTCAGCTTAATACTATAAATGTATATATATATATATATATATATATATATATATATATATATATATATATATATATATATATATATATATATATATATATATATATATATATATATATATATATATATATATATATATACTATTATGGTGGGTCAAAACACCTTTTTTTTAAATTTTTAAAACTACGTTATTCACAGTCGTTAATATCGTGGTCTGATACCGTGTGCAAAATTTCAAAGTTGTGCAACTCCCCTATCCCCCACTTTTACGTCATTCTGGACTCTAAAATCAATCTCAAAGTGTCTCAAATGAGATTTACTCCCGATCTCCTGTTTAGCTATGTAAGGATAACAACATATTCACAGGCAATCTCACACTCACACATACGTACAGATACACTCCAAATGTTGTGGAAGAAGAGACATTGGAAATAGAGGGAAGCGGAAACGCTGAAGAATTTCTTCCAGAATTCGAACTTAGGGAAAATTCTCAGAAATTATTTATTCATTTATTTTTCTAATTTTTCATGGGGTAGATGAAGTGCGAGGGGTAAGGGGTCGCACAACCTTGTAATTTGACATATAATGTTACAACATCATCCTGACGTACCAGCACACCGTAGTTTCTGAAAAAAAATTTGATCCACTTTAATATATATTATATAAAATATTTACACGTACCAGA
>SEYY01024906.1:105000-107500 GCA_009176605.1 Armadillidium nasatum
TTTATCTGTAAAGTTACGTACCTTAATTCCGGATCAATTACTGTACTTGGATCATCTGTAGGTCCCATTTTAGCAGTTCCAGATGCATGACTACCAAGTGCTGTATTATATCTCATAATACACTCAAAATACTTGTCGCTCAAAGCCTCTACATTTGGGCACAAAGGAGCTGATATATTAACGTATCTGGCGTTAATACTTTTAAATGCTTCTGTTTTCATCATTTCTAGCACAATTCTTCCTCCTGTCAGAAAATATTGTAAGTTATAAGTTTCCATTTTTAACTGAGTAATTAAAATGATATCAAATTTATACCTTTCGATAATAGATAAAGAGGAATTTTTTATTTTTTTAATTTTTTTTTAAATAAAAAGTTCACATCTCACGGGCATTGCCCTATTCGAGGAGAGGAACTTTTCTAGGGACAATATTATATACCTAGGATCCCGAAGTGGTATCGAACCTGGCGCCCTCAAGCACATGAGTCAATCACCCTATACCGTTTGAGCCACGGTAGAAAGCTAAGATATTTTAATTAAGGTAAGTAAATATCTTTCTTTTCGAAAACTGAAATTTTGTCATTCTGAGTTCATGATTCTAAAATATCAAAATCATTAAATAAAATTAAAAATAAGGAAAATACTTAAAAAATAATAACACCCTACAAATAATATTACACTTTAAAGAATAAATAATATACTGAGAAATTGTGATGTTAATTCTTAGCGAATTGAAGATTTATAGTTTTGAATTTCCATTATGTATTTCGAAACTGCTGCATCATTAATCTTTTTTTTTTTTTTTTTTTTTTTTTTTTTTTTTTTTTTTTTTTTTTTTTTTTTTTTTTTTTTTTTTTTTTTTTTTTACAGAACGCTACAACTCACGGGCAGAGGAGCCCTTTTGAAGGAGGGGGCACTATACTATACTATTCCTCTTGGCAATGCTTTTCTGTATTCTCAAATTGCGAACATCTTTTGAGAAGTGTTCAGGCTACTCGTCCCTTTCACAAAGTTTCACACTTTCTCTATCCAACCCTGAGAAAAACTTATCACTAAGCTCTTTCTATTATTATTATTATTATTATTATTATTATTATTATTATTATTATTATTATTATTATTATTATTATTATTATTATTATTATTATTATTATTATTATTATTATTATTATTATTATATATTATTATTATTATTATTATTATTATTATTATTATTATTATTATTATTATTATTATTATTATTATTATTATTATTATTATTATTATTATTATTATTATTATTATTATTATTATCATTATTATTATAATTATTATTATTATTTATTATTATTATCATTATTATTATTATTATTATTATTATTGTTATTATTATTATTATTATTATTATTATTATTATTATTATTATTATTATTATTATTATTTTATTACGTCATTACCATAATTATAATTATTATATTATTATTATTATTACGATTATTATTATATTTATTAATATTATTATTATTATTATTATTATTATTATCAATATATTTCCCTTTCAATTCTTTGAAAATTTTCTTATAATTTAAATTTAATTTTTTTAACAATTCTCGAGAACAACTTCCAGAGAAAAAGTAAAATGCATAATCATATTTATTTCCTAACCGGTTTCGTTCGTAAACTTTAAACAGACATCATTAGAGTTTGGATTCTTACAGATGAATTAATTTTTTTTTTAAGTAAAAATTATGATTATACTGTAGATTATAAAATTAAGAAATATATTATTTTAGTTTGAGTGACAGTACATTAATCTTTTAATGTTAAAGTCTGCTTTGCAGTTTTTAATATAGTAAGATTCAATTATTTTTAATTTCTGCGCTTCACAAGAGTAATAAAGAATTTCAAATGATTGGGATATATCATATATAGTAACTTTCACATGCTCGGTATAGAAGCGCTCGTAAATTTTATTCGTTTAAAACGATGTTGATATGTCCTATCTGTTATTCTATTAGTTGTGTAGCCAATATGCGTCGATGGTACAGTCAGACTCGGGACAAGCAAATTGGTACACGAAATGTTTATTAGCTGAAATGGTATCCTAAGTAGGTAAGCAAGAAGAAAGTGGTCTGCTTTTAAAGTATAGTTTAGCTATTATTTTTGAAGTGTAGATTTAGATTTTTGTGGACATTTTTCCTCTTTATCAAAATCAACTGCATTTGACGTTTTAAAATAAAAGTTAATTTTATTAGAGTTATTGTTAGTCTTTTCCTGATTTTTTTTTTCAGAAGTGATATAGTTTGGTAATGGTTTAATCGATTAGTTTTTATGTTGTAGATAGTGGGTAGTTACAGTTGGTTAAGTTACGTCTGATTTTTTTTAATTTCAACATCAAATGATTCCCAATCAGAGCACAGTATAAAAGTTCTATATATAAGATTTTTAACAATTGAATTTTTAGATACTTCTGAGGTGTAGGTGTTGTAATTAAGGCATAGGTCGTTATCATTTGGCTTGAC
>SEYY01024906.1:112500-117500 GCA_009176605.1 Armadillidium nasatum
ATTGGTTATTTTCAAAAATTTTAATCTGCATTCAGTGAATCTAAAATTTAATCTGAAATCACTGAAACGAATTTTTTTATCTCGTTTCAGTGAATCAAAATTTTTAATATGCATTCAGTTAATCTACAATTTTTATCTGCATTTAGTGTATCTAAAATTTTAATCCGCATTCTGTAAATAAAAACTTTCAATCTTCATTCAACGATATTTTTGGCGTCTACTGTGGCTCAAACGATAGGGTGATTGACTCACGTGCTTGAGGGGCGCCGGTTCGATCCCACTTGGGGATCCTTGGTATATACTACCTAGAAAAGTTCCTCTCCTAAAAAATAAAAAAAAAAAAAAAAAAAAAAAAAAAAAAAAAAAAAAAAAAAAAAAAAATTCCATCAACTAACACTAAAACGTAAAATTAGATATTCCGTTTTGTAAACCTAAATAAATATGGCTATGAGTCTTTTTTTCCTTTTACGCCCTTTTCAGGTGAAGTATTCCGAGCTTCAGAATTTCATAAAGAGGTTGAAATTAATAAATAAAATAAAATAAAAACATTATTATTATTATTATTATTATTATTATTATTATTATTATTATTATTATTATTATTATTATTATTATTATTATTATTATTTTTATTATTATTATTTTATTTATTATTATTATAATATTTTATTAATTATTTTATATTATTATTATTATTTATTATTATTATTATTATTATTATATATTATTTATTATTATTATTATTATTATTATTATCATATTATCATACGGAGAATTTTATGAAAATCGTGTTTTATTTTATTAGTTATAATTACAATTAAAAATAAATGAATTTAATTAATTTAAAAAACCATGAATTATAAGATGTAATCAAAATCTAATCAAAATTTAACTTTGAAAAGAAATAAATTTAATTAAAGTAATTAAAAAGATATATTTATAAAGTTATTTCCTTGATAACTTTACTTTTAAAGTAAACAAAAGTGAATTTCAAAATTTATATGTATCGAAATACCTTAAAATAAACTTAATTAAAATAATTATAAAGATATTTATAAAGTTATTTCCTCGATAACTTTACTTTTAAAGTAAACAACAAGTGAATTTCAAAATGTATATATGTTTAAATAACTTTACCTTTGTAACATGAGAGTGCTTTGCAATATCCAAATTTTTCCTTTCTCCAGCTGGAAGGAGAAAAGCCTTGTTTGTTGAACATCGATACCCATCTCTGATCGTAAATTGTGGATTCGTGAAAACTAAAAATTATATATAAAAATATATATATATATATATATATATATATATATATATATATATATTATATATATATATATATATATATATATATATATATATATATATTATTATATATATATATAGAGAGAGAGAGAGAGAGAGAGAGAGAGAGAGAGTAATGCAGGTACCTGTTTGATTTTCAGCGTTGACGTCTCCTATGAAGTACCCGAATTTCTTGTCCAGCTTTTATGAAGATATCTGACAAAAACGTTCTCCAATTCGAATCACTAACTGTAAGTTCCCCATTCGTAGAGTGAAATCTTTCTTAAATAATAAATATATTCTTAGGTATAAAATGCTATA
The DNA here is from genome assembly GCA_009176605.1 of Armadillidium nasatum. NCBI lineage: Eukaryota > Metazoa > Arthropoda > Malacostraca > Isopoda > Armadillidiidae > Armadillidium > Armadillidium nasatum. The sequence goes on from SEYY01024906.1 coordinate 114,103, forward strand.
TTTTAGGCTAAATAAAGTATTTTGAAATCGTATGAAAAGCAAATAGTCGGAATATATATATATATATATATAATATATATATATATATATATATATATATATATATATATATATATATATATATATATATATATATATATATATATAGAGAGAGAGAGAGAGAGAGAGAGAGATGAAACTGGTATTTTGAAGAAAGGGAAAGAAAGTAATTTCTGGTAACCTGTATTTCGTACCTGAATGTGAGGGATTATTATTCGACCTCTCTCACCCCTTTCTATTTATTCGAGAATAGAATTTTATATTTATAAACATTGTTTTGCCTGAAGTGAAGAAAAACACTCTCATTTTGCTCGCCTCTCTAGGCAAATAAAATGGGTTCTCAAAAAAATGTAGGATGTTTTCAAGTCTCCCCCCCTCCCCCCTCTTGGATGGTATGAAAATGAACACAGAAAGAGAGAGAGTGAGACAAAGAGTAGAAAAAGAAAGGAAAATATTGCGTAATTGGGAATCAAAGTAATATTTCTTAATATAAAATAGATGGGAAAGAAGAATAAAGTTCCAAATTAAAAATTCACATATAAAGAGTAACTGTGCTCATGTCTTTAATGTTAGCAAGTGGCAACATAAAAATACTTTTATTCACTTTAAAGCCCTGAGTATAATAATGAATGAAATAAAGAAAGTAATTTAAAACAAACTTGAAAAAAAGAAATATTAAAAAACAAAATAAAAAAGAATAAAACTTTTTACACCTTTTTCTTTAATGCTAAGGTAAACTTTTTAAAATTAAAGTTTTGAAATTAGTGCAAAGCGCAAAGAAGAAGACCAATACGAGTTCGAAAACATAAAGCATGTAACTTTAATGGAAACTATCGTCTTCAGATAATTAGGGATGAATATTGGTGTATTCGAAGGGATGAAAGAAAAGACTGATCATAGAGTTTTTGTGGACAAAGAGCGTTGAATAATCTTGTATAGAAATATCTGAAAATGGAAATATATCTTTGACGGTAAAAATGAAATTGTTTGAGGGCATTATTGTCTCAACTGTTTTGCATTGATATTAATGGTGGAGAATGAATTCAAGATAAAAAAAATGATTGAGGTTCAGGAAATGAAAAGCTTACAGGATATTTTTGGGTAAAAAAGATTGAATTGGTTTAGAAATATAAGGATAAGAGATGTGTTCTGTTAGGAGAGAAGCGTGGTGGAAAGAGTTAATGAAGGGTTAGTGACGTAGGATGAACGTTTACTTAGAATGAAGGAAAAGAGTTTGGATTAGAAGGGTTTTAATTGAGAACCGATTGAAAATAAGGAAAGAACAAATCAAATGCAAGTGGTTTATTGGTATGAATGACCTATTAATGGACGGAGAATATAGAATGAATACTAATCTTCCTAGTTCCCTTCCTGAGAATTTAGCTATCAGAGATTACTCCAATGTAACTAAATCATCTCTATCTCACCAGAACTTTTTTACCCTTCAAAATGCTTCTAATAACGAAAAAGCACAAAATTTTGGCAACTTTATATATAAAAATAATTAATCCAGTACTTAATACCTATAATTCTACTTTGATACTTCTAATTGCTTGATCTGTCTTTCAATTCCTCTTTCTTTTCTTTTCTCTTTTTTTGTCTTGTCTCTTTCTTTCTCCTCATTTATTCAGCTTTTATATTCTTGTTAATATTTCTTTTATATTTAAATTATTAAACTTCAGAAATTTTCAAAAGTTAAATTAAAAAAAAAAAATTAATAAAGAAGTCGAAATGTATTTTGTAAAATTATGTTTATTCCACTTTCTTTGCTGAAAATGTAGTCAAAAATACGAAACTTTTGTATCTAAAATGAATTTATCTGTTTTTATCGCACGTTTATTCATATTTAAATTAAGGTTCAATAAGAATTCCTTTATCACTATAATATATATATATATATATATATATATATATATATATATATATATATATATATATATATATATATATATATATATATATATATATATATATATATATATATATATATATATATATATATATATATATATATATATTATATATATAAATATATTATATATATATATATATATATATATATATATATATATATATATATATATATATATATATATATATATATATATATATATATATATATATATATATATATTATATATATATATATATTATATATATATATATATATATATATATATATATATATATTATATATATATATATATATATATATATTTTTTATTATATTATTTTATATATATATATATTTATATATATATATATATATATATATATATATATATATATATATATATATATATATATATATATATATAATATATATATATATATATATATATATATATATATATATATATATATATATATATATATATATATATATATATATATATATATATATATATATATATATATATATATATATATATATATATATATATATATATATATATATATATATATATATATATATATATATATATATATATATATATATATATATATATATATATATATATATATATATATATTATATATATAGATATATATATATATATATATATATATATATATATATATATATATATATATATATATATATATATATATATATATATATATATATATATATATATATATATATATATATATATATATATATATATATATATATATATATATATATATATATATATATATATATATAATATATATATTACTATCTTTAGGAAAGGTTAGATTCCTGTTGTCTTCTGATTTTTTGAAGTATGGCAAAACATCTTCAAAGCTCCATCCATAATTGCCCATTTCTGCCCACTCATCATAATCACGTTTATTCCCTCTGACGTAAGTCATGCCATTCATGGCTGACGAGCCTCCAAGAATTTTCCCTCTTGGGTAAATACATGTCTGCAGATGATAATTTATGTAAATTATATAAATTAAAATTTTTTTTTTATTGTTTCGATTTCTTTGATATATTTGAGAAATCATCCTAAACTTCCTAAACTTCCTTAATCAAACTCTAATATAACAAAGAATTATTTTAAAAAATCTGTTACAAAATTCATTAAAATTATTTATATGCTGTCCAAATATAGACATAAAAAAAAAAAAAAAAAAAAAAAAAAAAAAAAAAAAAAAAAAAAAAAAAATGAGATTTTAACTTTGAAAAATTTCTACTAATTTTTCTAAAACTTGATCAAAAGTGCTGAGAAATTAAAATTTTCGTTCAAAGGTTAGAAAGAAAAAGAAAAGAAAGAAAAGAAAGAAAAAGGAAAGAAAAAGGTTATTTTAAAATCTTCATATTTTTTAAATTCACTTTTATCCAATTAGTTTCATCCACACTTTGCCCT
>SEYY01024906.1:125000-132500 GCA_009176605.1 Armadillidium nasatum
GATTCTCCATATTTCAGGTTTATTTATTATGGGAACGATCAAAACATACCTTTTTAATGTTCAGTTGAAATAAATATTTAAAAAGGATTGTTCCATCCTTTTATCAAAAACTTTAGACAATCTCCAAAATATCTATGACATATTATGCACCATCAACAGGAATGTGCTTACCCTCAAGGAAGAGTTCTTGGTGGCTCGTCAGCCTTGAATGGCATGTTGTACGTCAGAGGGAATAAACGTGATTATGATGGATGGGCAGACGCAGGCAATTATGGGTGGAGCTTTGAAGAAGTTTTGCCATACTTCAAAAAATCAGAAGACAACAGGAATACAAACTATGCCAAAAATAGTAATATATATATATATATATATATATATATATATATATATATATATATATATATATATATATATATATATATATATATATATATATATATATATATATATATATATATATATATATATATATATATATATATATATATATATATATATATATATATATATATATATATATATATATATATATATATATATATATATATATATATATATATATATATATATATATATATATATATATATATATATATATATATATATATATATATATATACATATATATATATATATATAGTATAGATTTTTTCCTCTTACTGTTGGCCTGATAAGGGAGACAGGAAATGAGTCCCTGAAGCTGTCGTCACTTTCTTTTGTTTTTAATGCTCCTTTGTTGATAATTTTTTTTATCTTCAATGTTAATATCTTTTTAGTGTTTTACTTTTTAAATTATAGTGGTTTTAAATACTAAGTTATTTTAATAGAGAGTGAGCGAGTTAACATTCTTTAAATATCAATTTCATATATATATATATATATATATATATATATATATATATATATATATATATATATATATATATATATATATATATATATATATATATATATATATATATATATATATATATATATATATATATATATATATATATATATATATATATATATATATATATATATATATATATATATATATATATATATATATATATATATATATATATATATATATATATATATATATATATATATATATATATATATATATATATATATATATATATATATATATATATATATATATATATATATATATATATATATATATATATATATATATATATATATATATATATATATATATATATATATATATATATATATATATATATATCACCTTTGCTTAGGTGCAGGGCCCTATTTAAGGAAGGGGGTGAACATTCATTCATGTTTAATAGGGTGTTTCTAATTTTTGTTTTTGTCAAGTTGGACACTTAGCTGTATACCCAAACTAAAAAAAAAAAGTTTCTTTCAACGAGCGTCCCAAAATGCATAGTTCAAAAGTTGCAGCGAATTGAAATTCAAACCAACTCCAGAATATGTATGTCATTCTTTACAATTAATTGTATAATGGCAGTTATCCTTTCGAGGGTTTCTATGAAAACAATAGATACAAACCAACACTATCAAATAGCAATTCTGTGAATCATACTCATCGTGTGACGCGTTATTTGTGCTTTTAAACTATCAATTCCGTTAAAACTTAATGTTACACGTGTACGCTTCTCTTTGAAAGGCCTCTAGCCTTTGAACACCAGTGGTAATAAAAAATTAGTGTCAGCTTTGTACCAAATGTAATGTTACTTTTTATTTCTTTTGAATATCTCTTTTTCGAAACAGACTTTGTTCCCATTCGTTGTTTTATTTGACTTTCTAATATAAAATTTATTATTTATACTGTACTACACAGATGTAGCTTGTGCCCTCTTTAAATGTACGTAAATATGCTACACATTCATTTTTTATGCATTGCAATATACAGTATACAGTCCAACAAGATAGGATCCACGAAGGATTAAATAGCTTAGGGATTATGGAAACTCTTATGTGGTGACATTTTACATTTCCAAGGCATTTCACATAGTGCGTCATGCGTCACTACTTTCCAAGTTCCATTATTTTGGGTTTCCTCTTTCTCTTTGCTTACTTATGTTTAGTTTTTTCTCGGATCATTCCATATCGGCACTTTCCGATGAAGCGACCTCTTCTTCCTTTCCTGTCAATTGTGATGTTTCTCAGAGTTTTGCTCAATACTTATCTTTAGACATTCTTTTCATCAACAATCTTTTCAGCTCCACTTATAGCTCTGTTCATTCTAATGCCTATAACTCGACCCTAGAGTTGCTTCTTGTCTTCAACTTTCTGACTCCATTCTTACCTATCTGGACGAGCTTTCCCTTTGGGGTCGTCTCATCCTTGGGATATTCAACTCTTTAAAAGCTCAACTTTTTCACATCTCCCTCCAAAAACCCCTCCCAACTTTTTTCTTCCGAACAGTTGCTCTAATTATATAAGAGTCTTATCCGCCCTTGTATGGAGCTCAGTTCTCACATTTGAGGGGTTTCGGTTCCGCCCTTTCTCTTGGATAGAATTGAATCTAAGGCTAAAAGATTAATCTCTTTTCTCAGGTATTGCATTCCGTTTCCCTTGCAGCAAAAGAGGTGCCATGCTTTCGCATGAATTTTGTGTAAATATAGTAAACCGCAGGCTTGTCCGTTTTAATGCCTACTCTTTCCAGACCACTGCAATTTTGTGGAATAATTTGACAATATCTGTTTTTCCTTCTGCATTTCATCTTCCTCTGTTTAACACCTCTCCAGAGAGATTTGCGTTAGGTTGGGATTGGGTTGGTTTTATCTTATTTTACATTTTGGCCCCTAGTTGAAAAGGACTCAGCCCGTAAGCGGTGGCAAAAAACAAGACTAGTTTTTTTTATATTTGGGTTTGTGTAGCTACTGTCAAAGTTTGGACAGACAACTCTAAATACCCTGTGTACTATTGTATGAAATATATTTTTGAAAAAGTATGTTACATCCAATATTACTTCATACTAAAAAATATAATTATTACTAAAGCAAGGTACCACTCCACAAAAGGAGAGCTTACAGTTAGTGATCATCGTTGGAGGACTCCTTTGTCTCATATCTTTATAAGAGCTGGGCAAGAACTCGGTTATTTTACGGGAGACTACAACGCTGAAAATCAAACAGGTATATATATATATATATATATATATATATATATATATATATATATATATATATATATATATATATATATATATATATATATATATATATATATATATATATATATATATATATATATATATATATATATATATATATATATATATATATATATATATATATATATATATATATATATATATATATATATATATATATATATATATATATATATATATATATATATATATATATATATATATATATATATATATATATATATATATATATATATATATATATATATATATATATATATATATATATATATATATATATATATATATATATATATATATATATATATATATATATATATATATATATATATATATATATATATATATATATATATATATATTCGTGTCTTTTTAGCTTTCTCATTTGGACAATCTACGATACGAGATGGCTCTAGATGCTCTACGAACAGAGCATTTCTTCTTCCTGCTGGAAAAAGGAAAAATTTAAATATTGCGAGGAACTCTCATGTTACTAAGGTCTTTTTTTATAGCATATGTATAATTTATAGTATTTTTTTAAATTTATTTTAATTTTTATTTTAAACTTCCAAACAGAATTAACAAATAAGTAAAAATATGAGAATTATTTAACTAATATAAAAAAGTTTCAATTAGATTTAAATGAGATTAGGAGAGATAAAATTTTGATTAAAGAATGAATTTATGCTTCATGAGATTCAATGTAAGAACACACACACACATATATATGATTAAACTTAAAATCTAAATTGAAGTTCCGTATAAAATAAAACAATTTTCGAAAAATTCCTTGTTGGACTGAAAATGTTCTTATTCTTATTCATTGCTTTGAAGCTCTTCGAAAAGAGACATAAGACAATATTTAAAAAAAAAAGAATTTAATGAGGCACACGCAGTTATACTCAATACAATAATACAATTACCTAATATAATAAGGTTTGTCATTAGATCAACTTCCAGATCCGAAAGACTTTTGGCAAGTTACGTGATGGAAATAAAATTTTACAACTTGTAAACGCAGATTCTCACTATATTACATTGCTTTATAGATATTAAAAATATTATATCAGAGTGAAGGAAAAAGTTTGATTAGTTAGAAAAGTTTGAAAGAGATGTGAAATAAAAAAAGTGAAATATTTCTTAAAAATACAAATATTCTTCTGGTGAAAGTCGTGTTCATTAATAATAATAAAAAAATCACTTGAAAAGAGAAATTATTTCGTAATAAATTAGTCAATAAAAACTTTCACAAGCACAAAGACACATACTCACAACAGGAGACTTTATGCAAATTTATAATTGCAATTGATACAGCTTTTTATATCACTCTTTACAAATGTTTCCACATTGAAATCAAAATTCAAATCTGAATCTACTCACCAGACCATAAAGATTTTTAAAATCTGGTTGCTTAAAAAAAATTTTTTTAAATGTTAGTACCACTATCCTACAGTAATATATATTAATCAAATTTAATTACATTTCAGGTTTTGATTGACCCTGACACCAAACGTGCTTATGGTGTTCGGTTCTTCAGGTACGGTGAATATCATGACGTTCTTGCAAGGAAGGAAGTGATATTGTCTGCAGGAGCTTTAAACACACCCAAACTTTTGATGCTTTCTGGAATTGGTCCGGAGGATCATCTTCAGAATTTTAATGTATTATATGCATATATATATATATATATATATATATATATATATATATATATATATATATATATATATATATATATATATATATATATATATATATATATATATATATATATATATTTTATAGTTCATCACCACTCACGGGCAGAGCCCTTTTCAAAGAGGAGGCATAATTAAATGATAAAAGAAAATACACACAATCCCGAGGTTAACGTAGATCCCTCACGTGAGAGAAGACGGAGGATTTGAAGAGCAGGAAAAATTGAGAAAGGTAGAGAGTTTCACAGGACAGAATTGGTTGAAAGGAAGGAGTGTTGACAAGGTGCAAGCCTAGGGTCTGAAATGATCACACAAAGTTAATGTGAAAGCAAGGCACCCCTTGTGCTGCGAGAGCGACGTAATGGTGATGGAATGAGAGACCAACTCCTTCGAGCACCTGCCGTTGTAATACCTATAGAAAAGAGAGAGTGCGCCAACGCCACGTCGCAGAGAAAGAGGCTCAAGAGAGTTTGAAAGAAGACAGTTTATTAGTCCTTTAGCTTTAGACTCAACCTTATCCAAAAGAATGGTGGAACTGGAACCACGCTAAATGTGAGAACAGTACTCCATGCAAGGACGGGTAAGACCCTTATATAATTGGAGTAATTGTTCAGAAGAAACAAATTCCAGCAATTTGAGCAAAAACCCTAGATTTTTAGAGTTCACCTTGGTGGTGATATGTTTCCAAGATAATTTAATGTTTATGTTCAGACCAAGAATATTTATGTTATTTACAGGTGAGACCGGAGATCCCTCGAGAGTGATGTGAAGAAGATGAGTTTTCAAAGAGTTGAATTTCACAAGGTTGCTATGGCCCCACCGTGAAATCCCATCCAGATCCGCAAGAATGGAATCGCAAAGTTGAAGACGAGAAACGACTAAAGAAACAAAAGAGGGAGCAGATTTGAAATGAGTAGAAGAATGGAAAGTTGAGTCGTCGGCATAAGAATGAACATAGTTCAAAGTACAGTTGAGGAGGTTTTTTGATGAAAAGTAAGAATAAATAAGAGGATAGAACAGAAACCTGAGGAACATCACTTTTAAAAGGGTGAGAAGAAGAAGTCGCTACATCAACAAGTGCTGACATGGAGCGATTTGAGAGAAAACTAATCATGAGTAAGCAAAGAGAAGTAGAAAACCCAAAGGAAGGGATCTTATAGAGCAGCGACGAATGCCATACACTGTCAGAAGCCTTGGATATGTGAAGAGTCACCACACTAGACTTCCCGTAGTCCTTAATGGCAGAAGACCATAGATCAGTAAGATGGGAAAGTGTCATCAGTAGACCTCGAGCGTCGAAGCCATACTCGTGATCTGAAAAAAGGGAGTGAGTTTCCAAATGATCAAGAAAATGAGAGTTGAGGAGTTTCAAATACATTAAATAGAATACAAGTGAGAGCTATTGGGGAAAAGTTAGAAGGTTCAAAGTAGTTACCTTTTTTGGGGATCGGTTTAACATATGCGCGCTTTCAGCACTGAGGAAAAGTATTAGTAAGGCATAGAGAGTAGAATTGGACGAGGACAGGCGCCAGCTCGGAAGCACACTCCCTCAAAACACGAGGAGGAATGACATCCAGGCCACTTGCCTTCCTTATGTTCATTGAGTTTAGGATCTCATGAAATCACGGGTAAAGTCACAGGATACCTGAGAGAAGAAAGTAGGAGGAGGGATGAGGGAATTACTCATGGTAGAATCAAATTTAAAAAGGAGGCCGAGGAGATTGGCCTTTTCAGTTTGTGTTAGCTACATTCTCATCAGATCGAATAAGAGGAAGAAAGGCAGACTTACAGAAAGTTATTAAAGATATTTTTGGCAAGAAGCCAGAAATTTTTATCAGTAGGAGAACCAAGGAGGTAAGCGTACTTCGTTTTGGGGAAAGCACGCTTGGCCTGCGAAGTATATCCTACAACGATTCCGAACTGAATGAAAATTAGAAAGAGTAATAGAAGAAAAGGAATTTTTCTAAGCTCGATACCCACCGTATTTCTCCTGAATGGCACGAGAGCAGATGCCATCAAATCATGGATTTTGGTTGAGAGTATTTTGAAAGTTTTATTTTATTTTGAGAGTATGTTTTATTTGGAGAAAAGAGTTCTAAACGCTAATTAAAGTAGATTTAGCATTGTTTAGAGATGGGAAAAATATAAGTGAGATACTTAATATTAAAGAAGAATATAATTACTGATGGCAGTGTCCCTGCAACAAATATCCCGAAAACAATTAGAGATAAACCAAGGTTTAGAAGTTTTAACTAAAAGGAACAAGAATGAAATATGTGCCTCAATGCCACATAAAATCACCATGATTATATTCGATTTATCCCAATGACGATTTTAATACAATCAAGAGGTATGATTTCATATCTAACCAATTTACAATATCAAATGGCCTAATGCATTTTTATTCGATGTTTGAAGGCTATTTTGTTTGTGGAAGAATTAAAGAGACAGATTAAGACACAGAAATAAGGTAATCGGAGTTACTCAGAAGATGAAAGAGTTTAGCACTATAACGATAAGGATTTGGAGAAATTTAAAGAGAATGTTGGTCTTATTTCCAAAATGATCAAGGATACGGATTGTGAGCTGCAAATCTATTCATGGTTGTTCCAAATAAAGAAACGGAAGATAATTTCTCATTCTGTATCT
>SEYY01024906.1:137500-140000 GCA_009176605.1 Armadillidium nasatum
AAATGATGTGAAAAGACTTGCAGATGGTAGGTACTTTCTTATTATAGTTTTTATGAAATTTTAATCACAGTTAATTTATAGTTCCAAATTGAATAAAAATTAACAAACCTTTCTTTTCATGGAGTTTGACAGTTTCTAATGAGAAAATAAATTATTTCAAATCTTCATTTTATCTTAAATAAAAGAGGATAATATGATTTTTTTTTTCAAATTGATTATATTATGCTTTGTGTAATTGAATTTTTTTCTTTCTTTTTCTTTTTTTCTTTTTTTTTTTTTTTTTTTTTTTTTTTTTTTTTTTTTTTTTTGCTAAAATAAAGTGAAATAATTAAAACCTCATCTTTTAATTTTCGATCTATTATATATAATAATTTACATATCTAATTTCAATAAGCATTGATTCAGCATTTTAATTATTCATAATTCTGTTTATTGTTTATTTAATGCTGAACTTCATAGTTAGCTGCAACTGTACTTCTAAGAGGTATGATACTCCATGTAAAAATTACTGAACATATCCCACAAAGAGAATTTTGGAATGCCACAATCATTATCCTGAGCAAACAAATTAATCTCTTGGACTATTTCAAGAAAAGAAAGCAGTCTTTGGTACTGAAAGGACTCCATCTGTCTCTGAAATTTCTCCAGATAAAAGTTCGGTTGCAATAAGAGAGAGCTGAGCTGGACTGCCACAATATTCTCATAAGTTGATAAGTTTTATTCATAATGCTGTGAAAAAATTATCTACCAGTTGAAACTCTGATACACTTTTTAAAGAAATATCTACCCTTGACATGACAGACCAATGCTAATACGAAGTTCGTTCAATGCAACTTAGATCTCGTCGATGAATTAATATTGAAGTTTGATTTTCTACACCACTGACAATAACAGCTTAAAAAGACAGTAAAGACAGAAACTGAAGGCCAGGCAGAACGTGTGATTTTTTATGTTTAGAGAACGAGCACTAATAAGAACAGACTTCACTTTAATTAAGCCTGTGATGAGTTTGATTTGTATGTTATGTCTCCTATCAAATACTAAATTATCTCAAAACTTCTTCCGTTACTTGAAATGATTACATAGTGAAATATATTTAAAAGGATAAAAGTGTGAATATCAAAATTCAGATATAATTGAATTCGCGTGACCTCTATCTACCAATCGGATGCCCATTTACTTATTTGGGATATCTGGTTTAAATGAAAGTTTATTTTGAAATGTTTTTGTGAACCTTCTTATTTTTCCCTTATTTATAAACATATAATTATTTGCTAAATATCCTTATATTAATTTTCATACTTATTAACATCCCATTCTCATGTTGAGAAACGTCTGAGGTCTCCATAAACTCCATTATTGTGTAAAAAAAATAAATTCTGAACTAAAAGATTAAAACGCAAACCTCTCAAGATTTGTGACTTTTGAAACTGTGCTTTCCAAAAGAATTGCAAAATTATGATAGGAAAGAATGTTCCAAGACAAATGTCTAATTCTTGTAAGGTAAGAAGGAAGATTATGCTTACTCCTTTATCAGAGATCTTTATATGGAGAGCGCCACCAGCTCTAGGAGCGTGCGGATCGCTCGCTCTGAATCTGGTGGTGGCCTGAAGGGTAGTTTTTTTCTGGCTGAAGGGACGGCGTATGCCCTCGTTGGTGAGGTCCGCTCTCAGAAACAAAACAAAACAAAAAAAAGAGATATTTATGGGAAGAATTTTAAGAAGTTTCCAGTATAAATAAGTAGTTTCTTGTAAAATGGAAGATTGTGCTTACTCTTTTGTCAGAACTGTTTATTAAAATAGGTAGTGTGTGGAATGACGAGTAACATGTTTTCTCTTCAAAGGAGGATGAATGCCACTATATAGTTTGACGTAATAAAAATCGTTGAAAGGAAATGATGTGTATTTCGTTAGTCATAAATACTGAAATTAGAGATTATAAGAGTTGTAAAATTAAGAAGGAAGTAAGTTCAATTTCAAGTTGTTGAATTTAAAAATTGAAATGCAATTTATAATTTGCTTGTATACTTTTATTTTCATAATAATTTAATCAAGTTCATAATTCTATTCACGCTATATTCTTAATTTTCTATACAAGTCTTACAATTTTGAACACAGGTTTGTTAGAGTTAAATTTTAATTAAAGTAAGTAAAGAGAAAAAATTATTCATCACCTATATCTCTCATCCGCATGTTTAAACACAAGAACGAAAATGTTTTTTTCCAAATCGGTACTTTTCTTATTTCTATTTTAATTTAATGCTCTTAACATTAAAAGTGAAAAAATGATGTAATATTTTTTTTCAAAATGAAAGGAAAAAGTATACTTTTTTTTTTAATAAAAACATATGATCAAAACCCTTGAACTTAATATCTCGTGCCAGTTTAGATGTTAGCCATAAGTATAATGTTAAAAGATATTCGAAACTATTTATTAAAATAGAAAAGAAAATTTAATTAAAACAAAATATTTTCTCTTAGGAGCAAGATTTGTACTAAAC
>SEYY01024906.1:145000-147500 GCA_009176605.1 Armadillidium nasatum
TCAACGCTTTCACCACCTCCCTCCATCTCTGTCTCCACAAATCTTCTACCCTCGTCTAAACTCAAATTCCTTCCATCAAAATCACTCTCACTCCATCCATCCATCTCCACTTCGGCCTTCCCCTCCCCCTACCCTTCCCCTATCTACATCGGATCTACGTACCTTGCCAACCATTCTGTTCTCTTTCATTCTTCACATATGTCCAAACCATTTTAGCACATCCTCCTCCTCTCTATCAATTACACCCTTCTTCCATTTACACATCTCCCTTATTCTTTCATTTCTAATCCTATCAATCCTTCTCAATTTATATATCGCTCTCAAATCTTTCATCTCAAAGACATTGAAACTTTTTCTCGACCGAGCACTTATCGTCTATGTTTCACACACACATACAATACAGAAGGTGAACACATACATTCAAACATTCTTATCTTTATTTCTTTCGAAATTTTTCCTTTCTTCCATACTTCTCTTAGGCCCCCCAATACTTTCATTCCTTCTACCACTCTGTTCTTTATTCCTTTTTCCGTCCCACCCTTACCTTCCACCCAACATTACTAGATATTTGAATTCATTCACCTCCTCAAGTTTCCATTCTCACACTTCTACAAACCAATTCCTCCTCCACATTTCCTCATCCCCACCTCCAATCCTCATAACTTTATTCTTCGCTGGATTGAATTTCAATCTCGTGTTTGCACATTTCCCTTCAAACTCTCTCACAAGTATTCTCATCTTTTCTCCAGATTCTGTCCACCAACACATGCCGCATCATCTGCAAAAAGTAAAACATTCACTTCACATTCACCCTCCATATTTCTCAACGTAATACTCTTCCCTTCTCTCTCCATTTTTCTAAGTAAACCATTCATCAATAGATTAAATAACATGGAGATATTACAAACCCATGTCTCAATCCCACTCCTATGCTAAACCAATCCGATAGTTCTCTCTTCACCCTCACTCTTGATCTACAATTCGCATATATATATATATATATATATATATATATATATATATATATATATATATATATATATATATATATATATATATATATATATATATATATATATATATATATATATATATATATATATATATATATATATTATGATGGATCGGATGTCATATTTTCTAATTTGCGGATGCGGATGCGGATGCGGATGTCGAATTTTGGAGAAGTGCGGATGCGGATGCGGATGATTTGAATTTTTGAAAGTGCGGATGCGGATGCGGATGCGGATGTTGAATTTCCGAAAGTGCGGATGCGGATGCGGATGCGGATGTTGAATTTTCGAAAATGCGGATGCGGATGCGGATGCGGATGTTGATTTTTGTGCGGATGTTGATTTTTGTGCGGATGTTCCGCATCCGCGCATGCGGATGCGGATGCGGATGCCATCATAATATATAATATATATATATATATATATATATATATATATATATATATATATATATATATATATATATATATATATATATATATATATATATATATATATATATATATATATATATATATATATATATATATATATATATATATATATATATATATATATATATATATATATATATATATATATATATATATATATATATATATATATATATATATATATATATATATATATATATATATATATATATATATATATATATATATATCCTCTGGGCACTGGGGGAAAAGGCCAGAGTATATGTAAGATCGAGCATAGCGGTTAAGTCTGGGGTCTGAGAGTTGGAAAGAGAAACAATGAGACTGTGTAGAAACGCGTGTCGCACCAGCTCTTCTCAATGGAGATGGTATTCGACGAGAGAGCTCAAAAAAGCAGTGTCTGTTGTAATAGCGATAGTAAATAGAGAGTAACGCAACAATTCGACGAACATAAAAAGATTGGAAATTGTTTGGGTAAGAGCAAAAGAGTTTATACGACGAAAAGCCCTAGACTCCACCTTCTCTTGAAGAGCTATATGTGTTTAGCCACCAAAGATATGTGAGGCATAATCCATACAGGGGCAAACAACATCCTTTTAAAGAGCATGCAACTGGGGCGGCGTAAAAAAAACCATGAAGGCGCCTCGGAACAACCAACAACTTAGAGGCTTGTAATTATAATCTTAAATTACAGTAATAAAATTACCTCACAGAAATGTTAAATACCCTAATTAACTATCTGGAATTGAAAATAAAATCAAATTTAATAGAAGAAATAGTTTATTTGTTTTTTCTTATAAATAATGTAGGTTACATATCTTCCAAAGAATTCTATAAAATTACTCTCTTCTTCGATGGGGTAATCTGAAGGGGGGAGTTAGCAGCTCTTTATTCTTTGAAACTGAGTTTATCATCCGAAGCAATTGATTTACCTTCTATCAAAGTTTAATCATCTTTTTTTCCTTAATTGTTGGAATTCTATTTTTACTTTATTTTATTGATTTTTATTCTAATTTTGGGAAGAAAAATCATTATTTATATATATATATATAT
>SEYY01024906.1:152500-170000 GCA_009176605.1 Armadillidium nasatum
TACAGTACTTCATGTTAGTCATGCACAAGACATAATATCCAATTTACACCTCCCATATATATATATATATATATATATATATATATATATATATATATATATATATATATATATATATATATTATATATATTATATATATATATATATATATATATATATATATCTTCTTCATCTTCATCTTCTCTCTGGAGAGGTCTTCACCCTGTCAGTGAGACCAACAGCTTCCTCCATCTGCTCTTAAAAGTTCCTTTTCCGGATTGCTCTAAAAGATATTCTTTTTCGACTCTTGAAACATTTAACCTGTAAGCACTCTTCCAGAGACCTCCAGAAGATGCTTCTCTGACCTTTGGTTTCCTATGCTGGTCCTGGAGTTATTGCAAGCAGTGACCTATTAATTATAGGGCCGGGTTGCTAATCTTGTCGCCCTTACTCTTCGTTCTCCTCGTATTGTTCAGTCCTGTCGCTTATCCAAATTCATATATATATATATATATATATATATATATATATATATATATATATATATATATATATATATATATATATATATATATATATATATATATATATATATATATATATATATATATATATATATATATATATATATATATATATATATATATATATATATATATATATATATATATATATATATATATATATATAATATATATATATATATATATATATATATATATATATATATATATATATATATATATATATATATATATATATATATATATATATATATATATATATATATATATATATATATATTTTCCCTAATCTCATTTGCCCCAGTTATAAACACTGAATATGTTGAAACATTACAACATTTCGTTTAATATTTTTAATATAAAAAGAAAAGTCTTCAAAGACTTTATTCAAAAAAATTTAACTAAAACAATAAAATCCTTTTAATGTTTAAAAATTTGAGGGTGTTGACTTGCTCGTGAAGTGAATGCACGTCATTCATTACCTACCCTTCCATGCCTGGTGGTGTGCCAGGAAATCACTCATTACTTATTCCTATATGCCTCTTGGCGTGCTAGCAAGTCACTCCCTGTTTTCTTTTGAATGAGCAATTTCGCTTATGTTCTCTTTTTTGGGAGTTTCTTTTGGTAAGATAATCCAGTTTTTTCTTAGCTCTAACAGTTTGGTGAGATATTTTCAACAAAATCAATTAATTAAGAGCCTCATCCGGAAAATATTTTAATGTCTTTGTCTTTCCATAACGTTTTTCAATATTATAAAATGAACAAATTGTAGCTTAGCTTCATTTTGAAATGACATTTAATCAGACGTTGTAGTAAATTCAATAATTCGTAAAAATAAAGAAATTGTATTTGGTCTTGCTTATCAATAAAAAAGAAAACACCCAAAACATAATTGTCTTGCAAATAATATTAATAATTTTTATATGAGTATTGAATCGTGCATTAAAAAAAAGTATAAACGTAATACAACTACTTTAAAAGTAACATATTTCCGAGAACGTTCTATGCACAACCCTATATTAGTATAATAAATATTTAAAACTACAATATTGGAGCTCCAATTTTTAATAAAAATAACTTCTATATCATAGGAAAAACATTACGCACATAATGAATTATTTTTATGTACCTCATCTCTTGAACTGTGACTGATTTACCCTTCTGCCTGCACCAGTAGCTGTTGCAGCAGGCACTAATAATAGCTGTATGTCTGGATGTGAATCCTTCGGATCTTGGAATCTTGAGTTTAGAAACGCCGTTGATTCAAATCCCGGTGAAGAAAAGGGACCTAGAATTATAATAATAATAATAATAATAATAATAATAATAATAATAATAATAATAATAATAATAATAATAATAATAATAATAATAATAATAATGATATATTAATGAATAATTATTATATTATTATATATATTATTTATTTATTATTTATCATATTATTATTATTATTATTTATTATTATTATTATTATTATTATTATTATTATTATTATTATTATTATTATTATTATTATTATTATTATTATTATTATCAATAACTGATAATTTATTATAAATATTATTATTAATTATTATAATAATTATTATTATATATTATTATTATTATTATTATTATTATTATTATTATTATTATTATTATTATTATTATTATTATTATTATTATTATTATTATTATTATTATTATTATTATTATTATTATTATTATTATTATTATTATTATTATTATTATTATTATTATTATTATTATTATTATTATTATTATTATTATTTTTTTTATTATTATTATTATTATGCTATTATTATTATTGCAATTTGTCTATTTAAATTTATTCTCTGATATCTCAAATTTTGAAGATTTCACCAGTTTGTGGAAAAAAGGTGTTAACGGAGGAATTTGATCATTCATTTTATTTTATACCCAAATTATTCTCAAGAATTTTCTTTAAAAAATATACCTATAATAGAAAGTAATTTTTAGATCGTAGAAAGGAAAATGTATGCAGTTTATTATTATTAATATATATTTTATTATCATATTATCATTATTATTATTAATTATTATTATTATTATTATTATTATTATTATTATTATTATTATTATTATTATTATTATTATTATTATATTATTATTATTATTATTATTATTATTATTATTATTATTATTATTATTATTATTATTATTATTATTATTATTATTATTATTATTATTATTATTATTATTATTATTATTATTATTATTAATTATTATTATTATTATTATTATTATTATTATTATTATTATTATTATTATTATTATTATTATTATTATTATTATTATTATTTTTATTATTATGATCATTATTATTATTATTAAAGTATTATTTCTTTTCCTTTTCTTTCAATGCTGTTATAGTCTGCATGATTTTGAATTTTTGCAACAATTAAGAAAACTGAGAACCCTAAGAAAGACAAGCAACAAAATCTGCCTCGCAAAAATAGTCAAAAATTTTAGCTGAAATTATTGGTGTCATTTTTAATCTTTCAAACTTATAGGATTGAAATTAGGTTTCCAAAATCACTTGGGAGATAAAAGCCACAGTGAACTTCCTAATCTTATTAACAAGAAAGATGCTTTCAATTATATTTGTTTTTAATATTTGAAAAAAAAGAAAGATATGCAAAATAAATTACAGGTATGAAACAACAATTGCAGTACCTTTTTGATAAAGTTCATAAGTCATATTTGTTAAGAGATTGGTATATCGTTCTAGAATGTAAGTGACAGGCTTGTCTGTGAGGAACATCATAAAAATTGAGATGTGATCTTGAAGATTAAAACCTACTGGAAGGTCATTAATTAATGGAATCTGTTGACAGGATTTTTAATATACTATCATTTTTCATGAAAAGTGAGAACAAGATTGTTTTCTAAAAAAAAAAAGTTATAATTTAATTGTTTCTTGAAAAAAATATATATATATATATATATATATATATATATATATATATATATATATATATATATATATATATATATATATATATATATATATATATATATATATATATATATATATATATATATATATATATATATATATATATATATATATATATATATATATATATATATATATATATATATATATATATATATATATATATATATATATATATATATATATATATATATATATATATATATATATATATATATATATATATATATATACCTTGCTGGATAAGCTCTTTTACCAATTAATAACTAAATCATTGATTAAAACCAATAATAAAATAAATAAAAAATTTATTTATATCCTAAATCTATTGTTTATCCTTAATTTTTCGATTATCCAAACCAAATAGTATATTCTCACTTTTTTTCTCTTTAAATCATAATTTTAATTAATTTCAATGTTCATCAATGTCAATGGTTTTCTTTTAGCTCTCGAGGTACACCCTGATAATCTATCTTCCTTTTCTTTATTAGGAACAACCATGAATAGATTTGCAGCTCACAATTCGTGTCCTTGATCATTTTGGAAAAAATAACCAACATTCTCTTTAAATTTCCCCAAATCCTTATCGTTATTGTGCTACACTCTTTCAACTTCTGAATAACTCCGATTGCCTTATTTCTGTGTCTTAATCTGTCTCTTTAAGTCTTCCACAAACAAAATAGTCTCCAACATGGAAAAAAATGCATTAGGCCATTTGATAATTGCTAAATTGGTTAGATATGAAATCACACCTTTTGATTGTATTAGAATTGTCATAGAGATGAATCGAATATAATCATGATGATTTCATGTGGAATTGAGGCATACATTTTATTCTCGTTCCTTTTAGTTAAAACTCCTAAACTTTGGTTTATCTAATTGTCCTCTGGATATTCGTTGCAGGGACACTGCCATCAGTAATTATATTCTTCTTTAATATTAAGTATCTCACTTATATTTTTCCCATCTCTAAACAATGCTAAATCTATTGTAATTAGCGTTTAGAACTCTTTCTCCAAATAAAACAGTAATATTTGTGGTTCATTTCACTTTCTTTCTGGAACTTTCAAAATACTCTCAACCAAAATCCATGATTTGATGGCGCCTGCTCCCGTGCCATTCAGGAGAAAAACAGTGCGTATCGAGCTTAGAAAAATTCCTCTACTCATATTACTCTTTCTAATTTTCATTCAGTTCTGAATAGTTTTAGGATATACTTCGCGGGCCAAGTGTACTTTCACCAAAAAGAAGTACGATTACCTCCTTGGTTCTCCTACTGATAAAAATTTCTGGCTTCTTGCCAAAAATATCTTTAATAACTTCTGTAAATCTGCCTTTCTTCCTCTTATTCGATCTGATGGGCCTGTAGCTAACACATCTGAAAAGGCCAATCTCTTCTCCCTCCTTTTTTCATCGGATTCTACCATGAATGATTTCCGCATCCCTTCTCCTACTTCTTCTCTCAGGTGTCCCTTGACTTTACCCGTGATTTCATGAGATCCTAAACTCTATGAACATAAGGAAGGCAAGTGGACTGGATGTCATTCCTCCTCGCGTTTTGAGGGACTGTGCTTCTGAGCTGGCGAATGTCCTCGTCCAACTCTACTCTCTACGCTTTAATACTAATACTTTTCCTCAGTACTGGAAGCGCGCATATGTTAAACCGATCCCCAAAAAAGGTAGCTACTCTGAACCTTCTAACTATTGCCCTATAGCTCTCACTTGTATTCTATTTAAAGTATTTGAAACTCTTCAACTCTCATTTCCCTGATCATTTGGAATCTCACTCCCTTTTTTCAGATCACGAGTATGTCTTCTACGCTCGAGGTCTACTGATGACACTTTCCCATCTTATTGATCTATGGTCTTCTGCCCTTAGGAACTACGGGAAGTCTAGTGTGGTGACTCTTGACATATCCAAGGCTTCTGACAGTGTATGACATCCATCACTGCTCTATAAGATCCCTTCCTTTGGGTTTTCTACTTCTCTTTGCTTACTCATGTCTAGTTTTCTCTCAAATCGCTCCATATCAGCACTTGTTGATGGAGCAACTTCTTCTTCTTCTCTCCTTATTAAATGTGATGTTCCTCAAGTTTCTGTTCTATCTTCTACTTTATTCTTACTTTTCATCAACAACCTCCTCAGCTGTACTTTTAACTCTATTCATTCTTATGCCGAAGACTCAACTTTCCATTCTTCTACTCATTTCAAATCTGCTCCCTCTTTTGTTTTCAGAGTTGTTTCTCGTCTTCAACTTTCCGATTCCCTTCTTGCGGATCTGGATGGGATTTCACGGTGGGGCCACAGCAACCTTGTGAAATTCAAATCTTTGAAAACTCATCTTCTTCACATCACTCTCGAGGGCTCTCCGGTCTCACTTGTAAATAACACAAATATTCTTGGTCAGAACATAAACATTAAATTTTCTTGGAAATCTCATATTACAAAGGTTGCTAAGGTGAACTCTAAAAAGCTAGGGCTTTTGCTCAAATTATTGGAATTTTTTTCTTCTAAACAATTACTCCAATTATATAAGGGTCTTACCCTTCTTTGCATGGAGTACTGTTCTCACATTTAGCGTGGTTCCAGTTCCACCATTCTTTTGGATAAGGTTGAGTCTAAGCCTAAAGGACCAATAAACTGTCTTCTTTCAAACTCCCTTGAACCCTCTTTCTCTGCGATGTGACGTTGGAGCACTCTCTCTTTTCTATAGGTACTACAACGGCAGGTGCTCGAAGGAGTTGATCTCTCATTCCATCACCATTATGTCGCTCTCGCAGCACAAGGGGTGCCTTGCTTTCACATTAACTTTGTGTGAGTCATTTCAGACCCTAGGCTTGCACCTTGTCAACACTCCTTCCTTTCAGCCAACTCTGTCCTGTGAAACTCTCTACCTTTCTCAATATTTCCTGCTCTTCAAGTCCTCCGTCTGCTCTCACCTTAGGGTTCTACGTTAACCTCGGGATTGTGTGTATTTTCTTTTATCATTTAATTATGTCTCCTCTTTGAAAAGGGCTCTGCCCGTGAGTGGTGATGAACTATAATATTATATATATATATATATATATATATATATATATATATATATATATATATATATATATATATATATATATATATATATATATATATATATATATATATACATTAAAATTATGAAGATGATCCTCCGGACCAATTCCAGAAAGCATCAAAAGTTTGGGTGTGTTTAAAGCTCCTGCAGACAATATCACTTCCTTCCTTGCAAGAACGTCATGATATTCACCGTACCTGAAGAACCGAACACCATAAGCACGTTTGGTGTCAGGGTCAATCAAAACCTGAAATGTAATTAAATTTGATTATATATATTACTGTAGGATAGTGGTACTAACATTTAAAAAAAAATTTTTTAAGCAACCAGATTTTAAAAATCTTTATGGTCTGGTGAGCTGGATTCAGATTTGAATTTTGATTTCAATGTGGAAACATTTGTAAAGAGTGATATAAAAAGCTGTATCAATTGCAATTATAAATTTGCATAAAGTCTCCTGTTGTGAGTATGTGTCTTTGTGCTTGTGAAAGTTTTTGCTGACTAATTTATTACGAAATAATTTCTCTTTTCAAGTGATTTTTTTTTCTGTAATATTTAATATCTATAAAGAAATGTAATATAGTGATAATCTGCGTTTACATGTTGTAAAATTTTATTTCCATCACATAACTTGCCAAAAGTCTTGCTTATCTGGAAGTTGATCGGATGACAAACCTAATTGTATTAGGCTTGCCATCCGATAACTTGAGTGAGTATAACTGCGTGTGCCTCATTAAATTCTTTTTTTCAAAAGCAGAGTCAATGCTATTATCTTATGTCTCTTTTCGAAGAGCTTCAAAGCAATGAATAAGAATAAGAACATTTCAGGCCAACGAAGAATTTTTCGCAAATTGTTTTATTTTATGGAACTTCAATTTAGATTTTAACTTTAATAATATATATATATATATATATATATATATATATATATATATATATATATATATATATATATATATATATATATATATATATATATATATATATATATATATATGTGTGTGTGTGTGTGTTTTTATATTAAATCTCATGAAGCATATATTCATTCTTTAATCAAAATTTTATCTCTCCTAATCTCATTTAAATCTAATTGAAACTTTTTTATATTAGTCAAATTATTGTCTTATTTTTACTTATTTGATAATTCTGTTTGGAAGTTTAAAATAAAAATTAAAATAAAATAAAAATTACTATAAATTATACATATGCTATAAAAAAAGACCTTAGTAACATGAGAGTTCCTCGCAACATCTAAATTTTTCCTTTTTCCAGCAGGAAGAAGAAATGCTTTGTTCGTAGAGCATCGAAAGCCATCTCGTATCGTAAATTGAGTACTTGAGAAAGCTTAAAAAGACACGAATATATATATATATATATATATATATATATATATATATATATATATATATATATATATATATATATATATATATATATATATATCCTCTGGTAGAAATTGGTAGGCCTCTTGCCTTTGCCCACCGGAGCTGATATATATATATATATATATATATATATATATATATATATATATATATATATATATATATATATATATATATATATATATATATATATATATATATACCTGTTTGATTTTCAGCGTTGTAGTCTCCCGTAAAATAACCGAGTTCTTGCCCAGCTCTTATAAAGATATGAGACAAAGGAGTTCTCCAACGAAGATCACTAACTGTAAGCTCTCCTTTTGTAGAGTGGTACCTTTCTTTAGTAATAATTATATTTTTTAGTATGAAGTAATATTGTATGTAACATACTTTTTCAAAAATATATTTCATACAATATTACACAGGGTATTTAGAATTATTTGTCCAAACTGTGACATTAGCTACGTAAACCCAAATATGAAAAAAAATAGTCTTTTTTTTTTTACCAACGCTAACGGGCTGAGTCCTTTTCTACTAGTGGGCCAAAATGTAAAATAAGAGAAAACCAACCCAATCCCAACCTAACACAAATCTCTCAGGTGAGGCGTTAAACAGAGAAAGATTAGATGCAGAAGGAAAAACAGATAATGTCAAATTATTCCACAGAATTGAAGTGGCTGGGAAAAGGAGGTATCAAAACGGACAAGCTACTGTTTACCATATTTACACAAAATAAATCTAAATGTGCAGTATATTTATGTACATTTAAAGAGGGCACACGCCAAATCTGTGTAGTACAGTATAAATAATAAATTTTATATTAAAAAGTCAAATAAAACAACGAATGGGACGGGACAAAGTCTATTTCGAAAAAAGAGATTAAAAAGTAACATTACATTAGGTACAAAGCTGCCAATATAATTTTTTTTATTACCACTGGTGTTCAAAGGCTATAGAGGCCTTTCGGAGAGAAGCGTAAACACATTAAATTTTAACGGAATTGATAGTTTAAAAGCACAAATAACGCTTCACACTTTGCGTAAGATTCACAGAATTGCTATTTGATAGTGTTGGTTTGTATCTATTGCTTTCATAGAAACCCTCGAAAGGATAACTGCCATTATACAATTAATTGTAAAAAATAACATACATATTCTGGAGTTGGTTTGAATTTCAATTCGTCTGCAACTTTTGAACTATGCATTTTGGGACCCTCGTTGAAAGAAACGTCTTCTTAGTTTGGGTGTACAACTAAGTGTCCAATTTGACCAAATAAATCAGAAACACCCTATGAAACGTGAATGAATGTACACCCCCTTCCTTGAATAGGGCCCTGCACCTGAGCGATGGTGATATATATATATATATATATATATATATATATATATATATATATATATATATATATATATATATATATATATATATATATATATATATATATATATATATATATATATATATATATATATATATATATATATATATATATATATATATATATATATATATATATATATATATATATATATATATATATATATATATATATATATATATATATATATATATATATATATATATATATATATATATATATATATATATATATATATATATATATATATATATATATATATATATATATATATATATATATATATATATATATATATATATATATATATATATATATATATATATATATATATATATATATATATATATATATATATATATATATATATATATATATATATATATATATATATATATATATATATATATATATATATATATATATATATATATATATATATATATATATATTTACTATTTTTGGCAAAGCTTGTAATCCTGTTGTCTTCTGATTTTTTGAAGTAAGGTAAAACCTCTTCAAAGCTCCACCCATAATTGCCTAGCTTCTGCCCATTCATCATAATCTCGCTTATTCCCTCTGACGTACACCATGCCATTAATGGCTGACGAACCTCCAAGAATTCTTCCTTGAGGGTAAGCACATTCCTGTTGATGGCGCATAATTTGTCATAGATATTTTGGAGATTGACTAAAGGATTTGATAAAAGGATGGAACTCTCCATTTTATATTATTTATTTCAACTGAGAATTAAAAAGATATGTTTTGATTGTTCCCATAACAAATAAACCTGAAATATGAAGAATCCAACTACTCAATTCCTTTTCCATAAAAAAAAAAATAAAAAAAAAAATTTACAGTAAATGACTCATATTCTATCCCTTTGGAGCATCAGTAGGGGACAGTCCAACTTATGATAATAAGCAACTTCATAAATGATTTTCTAGGTGAAAGTGTAAGAAGCTGTGACAGTTCGACAAGAATGTCGGTAATGAAAATAAATGGCAGGTCTGAGATCTTTAAATTAAAACTGGACTACATATATATTGTTTTTTGAAAGCTGTGGATGTTAAATATGATAATCTTTATTTGTCATATTGAAATTATTTCAGTAAATATATCTCTAAACATGAGCTACCTCATGTAAAATCTGGTTCATTAATAATATCTTGTAAGATGGGAAATAAATTTGAAAATTAAAAGTCTGTTATTATATCAATTACTCTGATTCCTGTGAAGTTTTAATGATTATTTTTGCAGTTTCATATAACATTTAAATTTTAATTTTTGTTTATTATTTTAATTTACAATTCGTACAAAATAAGAGAAATAAGTTTGGCAAAATAATAATAATAATAATAATAATAATAATAATAATAATAATAATAATAATAATAATAATAATAATAATAATAATAATAATAATAATAATAATAATAATAATAATAATAATAAAAGTAATAATGCATAAATTTATTGACAAATATTTATGATTGATCTTGATTTTACTGAAGACTTAAAAATGAAATATTACTTACATATATGCACAATATAAATTGAAATATATAAGGAAAATTTTCATTTACATTTTATTAATACTAGTTAAATTAATAAAATAAATCAAGACTCAAAGTAGAATAACGTTTTAAAACTATTAAAATTACATTCATTGCAAGACAAAATTTTGAACTTGATTCTGTAGTGAAATTCCAGTCTTGTTCTGTTTGGTAAGAGAAACTTGAAAGCGCAGGAGTGTAAGTAATGCCTGTCTCGCCATCTCCTGCTTCCAGAAGCAAGACTTCAAAATCAGGGTTTTCAGAAAGACGGCTTGCAACTACTGCTCCCGCTGAACCTGCACCAACTATCGTATATATATATAATATATATATATATATATATATATATATATATATATATATATATATATATATATATATATATATATATATATATATATATATATATATATATATATATATATATATATATATATATATATATATATATATATATATATATATATATATATATATATATATATATATATATAATATATATATATATATATATATATATATATATATATATATATATATATAAATTTAGACACTGAATTAATACATTAGATACAACAAATAGTATTTTAAAGAACTATTCCTTTCCTAAAAACGTTGTTGGAGAGATAGGAGACACTCATCATTTGAGTAATCTTATATAAAAAGATGTATTAATGTTTTATTTTTAATATCATAATCTCGTTGAGTTGTAATTTCACTCTTGAATAAGGAAACTTGGTTAGAAAGAGGTTTAAAAGGATGCGTTTTAAGTAATTTGAAATTGTTCCAGTATTTCCGTTTTTTTTCTAATTTTTTTTAATGAAAATAATAATTAATAGTAATTATAATAATAATAATAATAATAATAATAATAATAATAATAATAATAATAATAATAAATATGAAAATAATAATTTTAATAATTATAGTAATAATAATAATAATGATGATAATAATAATAATAATGATAACGATATGATAATAATAATAATATGATAATAATAATGATAATAATAATAATAATAATAATAATAATAATAATAATAATAATAATAATAATAATAATAATAAAATGCCTACCAATAATGAAATCATATTCAGTCTTTAATACTTTTGCATTAGGAGGATTCCTCTCCGTATTTGAAGGTTTGAATGCTAAATAGAAAGTCGACATTAGAAGGCCGGGGATTAAAGCGAATTGGGATGAGGGAAAAATATCTCCAAATGCATCGTTAAATAATTGACCAGACATTGGGATTTTCTAACAATGAAAAAAGAATAAGAATTTCTGCAATGTAAATACTTCATTAATAATAAAAATAATAATAATAATAATAATAATAATAATAATAATAATAATAATAATAATAATAATAATAATAATAATAATAATAATTATTATTATTATTATTATTATTATTATTATTATTATTATTATTATTATTATTATTATTATTATTATCATTATTATTATTATTTATTATGATATAAAAAAAAAAAAAAATTTATAAAAAATAAAAGAAAAAAAGGAAAAAATAATAATTGGTGAATACTCTGAATATCTGATTTTAATGATAACAATAATAATAATATTAATAAAAATGCTAATAATAATAATAATAATAATAATATATTAATAATAATAATAATAATAAAAATATGATAATAAATATAATAATAATAATAATAATAATAATAATAATAATAATAATAATAATAATAATAATAATAATAATAATAATAATAATAATAATAACAATAAGAAAAATAATAATAGTTCAGAGAGAATTTATTTATGTACATTTTTTTAAATTTTGCACTCATATGATTTTGCTGATCTTTCTTTTTCATATCACATGGTAGGTTATTATATAGTGTCACGGATGAGTAATTTACTGCTTGTCGATTGTCGTGCTTTAGTAAGTCTGAAGAAATGATTTTTATTTTGCTCGTGTTTCGTAGGATTTTTCTCGTTCATATTGATCATTTTTTTTTTTTACATGTTTGTACCACTCACGGGCAGAGCCCTTTTCAAGGAGGGATGGGGCATTTAGAGGGTTTGTTTTTAGGAATTCACATGTGTTGTGGTTTATTACTTTGTGTATATCCTTTAGGAGAGAGAGATTTAGAGAATTATCAAATTGGATCATGTTAAGTTTTTTTGAATATGGGTAGTGTATTATTATCGATCTCTGCCGCTACTATGAAGCCTTATATGATTCGTTTTTTGCATTGTTATGATTTGATGTCTGTTTGTTTTGGGTGTTGTTCCATATACGAGAAGGCAGTAAGTTATGCGGAGGTGAATAAGTGCAAAATATATTTTTAGCAGTGAAATGGATTTTGCAAATTTTACGTGAATATACACATACTTTGCAAGCTTATTTACAAATGTGCTTTTGTGTTCTTTAAATGGTAGTTTTTTTTTGCGATAAGTGAACGGGTTAGTTCAATACCCATTAGTATAATTTTAGAATTATCTCCTTTTTTATGTCGATTATTATAATGTAAAAATTTTTTGGCATGTTTAGTGACTGTTTTTTAAAGTGCTTTTTGGAGAGAGTTTGGTATTTTTTTTCTGTCATTGATCAACATTGATATATCATCAGCGAACGAAAAAGAGAATGCGCTTTGTGAGTCGTTTGGATACATTAAAAATTAAAGTGATGCTAGAATGGATTCTTGTGGAACCCCAGTTTTTATTTTTTTTGTGTGGTAGAAAGTATATCATTCAACTTTGCATATTGTTTTCTTCCATTGAGGTAAGTTTTAAAACACTGTAAGTTTAAGCCATCGAAACCAATGTTATATTGTGTCAAACACTTTGGTAAAATCTAGTAACAGGAAGGTGGACGAGACTTTATTTTCTAAATTTTTGAAAAGTTTTTAAGTCAGACAGATAAGTGAGTCCGAAAATTGAACGCCCATTTCTGAAACAAAACAGGAAATCGCTAAGTAATGAGTTTCAGACAAAATATTCGGTCATTTGCTTAAATATTATTTTTTGACACTATGGCACCTTGGTAGTTAAATTCAGGTTTACATTTTAAAACTCTAGTAAAAGAACGACGAGGAGCATGAGTTACAGAAGAACTCTTTGATTTAACAATCTCAATACCATAATCAGTAAACTGATCAGAATTAAAGCAATATTTAAGATAAGGAACCTTAGGTTTCTTAATTTCATTCTGAGTAGTTAAACACATAACATCAATAACAATATACTTAACATTATACCATTTATATAACTGAATATAATTTTGCTCAGGCACACTTAATTTGTTTAAATTTAAATCAACACTAAAGGAACTATTGACACCAAATGATTTTACATTCTCATGGGTGAAACAAATATCATGATGAGTTGGTCTAGTGTATCTACGAAGAATCATTGCTCGGTTCTGTCTGTAAAACTTCGGCTTCTTCATCGATGATCGATATGATTTTCCTCGTCGCGAAAGGAAACGTCTCTTGTATTTTCATGCGTCGATACATTACTGTCAGCTCTCTCTATATTATGTATATCCCAACGGTTTTCAGATAATTTTGACTTATTAGGATAGAAATTTGCAAAGACTATCACGGGCAGTGGCTCGAAAGACACCCATGGCACCTTTGATACTTCCCACTCATTATATAACCATTCTTGCAACGCTCCAGAGTCTGGTAGTTGAATTCAGCAGCGTTTTGGCGTGTAACATCAAAGGCAATGCCATTGAATTTTGGTGTGAAAAGACCCACAATATCTCGTGTGAAGGTAACTATCACTTAAAAAGTGAAAAACAGATGCATTGCAAGCAATTAAAACAGATGCATTGCAAGCAATTAAAAGTTAAAAGTTACTTCCGCTCCCGGAAAGTGCAGCTGTTTTGTTTCGATCGAAACCAAAATATTTAATTACATGCATATATACTTGCATATATATGTGTAGGTGACTCAAGTTTCATATATATACAGCGTTGGGGTGTTTAAAACTAAAGTATCCCCATAGGGTGGAGGCATGGCCCGGTGCCGTGAACGCATTGCAGACGCTCCCTTGGCCGATCGCTCATATAGTTACAGTATTTGCCTTCGGCAAATACTATAACAACCTAATTCTAACCTAACCTAGCCTAACATAACCTAACCTAAACTAACCTAACCTAACCTAGCCTAAGATATGTATAGTATTTTAAATTTTTTTTTTATATCAAAGAGAACAGGTATAGCATTACCCTGTCCTCAGGTTTGGTCCAAACATTTGGTCCATAATCCAAAAAGAGCTAAAACTGGTCGTTTTGGCTAACCTAACCTAACCTAACCTAACCTAACTTAACCTAACTTAACCTAACCTAACCTATCCACATAATTTTATTGTTATAGCATTTTATAGTTATTTTAGCAAGATTTTTAATTATTTATAATTCAATTATTGATTTAAAAAGCAAATCTTTGATTTTGAATGTTCTAATTTAGCAAGAACATTAATTTTGAATAATAATAATATAATAATAATAATATATAATATATAATAATAATAATAATAATAATAATAATAATAATAATAATAATAATAATATATAATAATAATAATAATAATAATAATAATAATAATAATAATAATAATAATAATAATAATAATAATAATAATAATAATAATAATAATAATAATAATAATAATAATAATAATAATAATAATAATAATAATAATATAATAATAATAATAATAATAATAATAATAATAATAATAATAATAATAATAATAATAATAATATAATAATATATAATAATAATAAAATAATAATAATAATTTTAATAATAAATAATAATAATAAAATAATAATTAATATTTAATAAATAATAATAAAATATAATATAATAATAATAATAATAATAATAATAATAATAATAATAATAATAATAATAATAATAATAATAATAATTAATTTAAAAATTTCCCTACAGAAGCTATATGAAATTACTTTATAGTTTAAAATTAAAACAATAAAATAATTTATTTTAATCTTTTACTAACACAACTTTTTAATTTTAAGTAATTTATTTTTAAATTTATTCCGTAAAATAAATATTTTAATTTTTCTTTTAATAGATAATATTAATTGAGATATTTTTTCGCCACAATAAATCATTAAATTATCCACTAACTCGACCCAAACGTAACTAAATTTAAAACATTTAATTTAGAAGATGTTCTAAAAAAAAAAAAAAAAAAAAAAAAAAAAAAAAAAAAAAAAAAAAAAAAAAAAAAAAAAAATTTTTTTAAAACTTTCACAAATTCAGTTTTTTTTGCTCTTCACTTTCGGATCCTGTAATTTTTATTATTTTTATTTTAGTATTTAATATATATATATATATATATATATATATATATATATATATATATATATATATATATATATATATATATATATATATATATATATATATATATATATATATATATATATATATATATATATATATATATATATATATATATATATATATATATATATATATATATATATATATATATATATATATATATATATATATATATATATATATATATATATATATATATATATATATATATATATATATATATATATATTATATATATATATATATATATATATATATATATATATATATATATATATATATATATATATATATATATATATATATATATATATATAGGTATCAAATTAGGATATATATATTAATTCTCAAAACTTACTTTATAAATAAAAGAATTAAGTTGGCTCACTCTTTTATTGTACTTGAGATATAATTTATTTACATTAACTTTCAATTTTTAAAGAAAAATAAGGAAAATCTTGTTAAATAATAGCAATGTTTTCTTTACACGTCCTCCCAATATATATATATATATATATATATATATATATATATATATATATATATATATATATATATATATATATATATATATATATATATATATATATATATATATATATATATATATATATATATATATTTTATATATTATATTTTATTTTTTTATTTTGATTTTTTTTTTTTTTAAAGCTATAGGCTGTATTTAAAGGTAATATTGCTTTTATTGCATCACAAATACTGAGAAAAAATAATGAGGTAAATAATTTAAAATTAACAACTCGTGTTATTTATTCTCTACTGAAATGTTTTTAAAACATTTTTATTCATAAAATAATTTATTACTCCAAAATTTCTTAATAAGTTCTGCAGCTTTCTCTCCAATCATAACCGTTGGGGCATGGGTATTTCCGGACACTTGTGTTGGCATTATTGAAGCGTCAGCAACTCTCAGTCCGGAAATTCCGTAAACTCTGAAATGTATCATTTGATAGAACATAGAAAACTTTCCGACATCTTTTTTTTATGTAATGTTCATGGCAAACATAATTACAAATGTTTCTTACCTAAGTTCTGGGTCAACTACTGCAGTTTGGTCCTTTGCAGGTCCCATCTTTGAACTTCCAGTAGCATGAAGGAATGGTTGTGTGTTGTACCTCATAAGACATTCAAAGTACTCATCACTAAATGGTAAAGCATTTGGGCACAATGGAATCGGTGCAAAATGATATTTGATATTGAATTGTTTAAAAGCAGTAGTTTCCGTCAGTTTTAGT
>SEYY01024906.1:175000-177252 GCA_009176605.1 Armadillidium nasatum
TATTCCTCCTGTGGTTCTCAAAACTTGCACCCTGCCTTGGTAAACTTTCGTCTTTCTCTTTCTACTTCAACCTTCCCTTCTGGATGGAAACGTGCGCTCTTCAGCCTGTGCTGAAGAAGGAGGACCCTTATCAACTCTCCAACTACTGTCCCATTTCATTGACCTCTGTTCTCTCTAAGGGTTTAACAAGAAGATTTGGGAATATCTCAATTCTTCTAATCTTATCTCTGATCGCCAGTGTGGCTTTTGTAAAAAACACTCTTCTGGTGTTTTTCTTTCTCTTCTCTTAAGTCTTGGTCCTCCGCTCTTCTGCATTTCGGTAAATTCTTTGCTGTTCCCCTATGTATATCGAAAGTTTTCTGTAGAGTCTGGCACACAGTTTTGATTTCTAAACTTCCCTCTTTCGGTATCAATCCTTCTCTTTGTGATCTTCTCTCAAATTTCCTTTCCGGTCGTTCTATAGCAGCTGTTAAAGGCGGCCACTGTTCTCCCACTTAAATTATAAATAGTGGTGTTCCTCAGGGTTCCTTCCTATCTCCAGCACTTTTTCTGCTTTTAATTAACGACCTTCTCTCTATTACTTCATTTCTTATCCACTCCTATGCTGATGACTCCAACCTTCGTTACTTCTTCCAGGTTGAAAGATATCCCTCCCAACAACAATTGATAGCCTCGAGAAGGGTAGCCATGGAAACTAACCTGTGATCTTTCAAAACATGATTATTTTCAATGCCTCAAAAACTCAGTTCTTTCATCTCAACTAGACACAAACTTCCACACAACTATGATATTTCCTTCGAAAACACACAACTCAAACCATCATCTGTTCTTAATATTCTTGGCGTATCTTTCTCGTGATCTTTCTTGGAAAGATCACATTACCTCTCTTTCTAAACAAGCTTCTAAGTGGTTGGGTATTCTGATTCTCCTTAGTAATTTTTTTTACGCCACCTCAGTTGCTTGCTCTTTATAGGTGTGTTGTTCACCCTTGAATGGAGTATGCTTCACACATCTGGGGTGGTTCCACTCATACAGCTCTCCTTGAGAAGGTGAAGTAGGCTTTTCGCCTCACAAACTCTCTTGCTCTTACTAACCCTCTCCAATTTCTTTCTTCCCGTCGAATTGTTGTGTCACTCTCTCTTTACTATAGCTACTACAACGGACACTGCTCTTCTGAATTCTATCGTCACATACTTCCTCCAGTGAGAAGAGCTAGTTCGACACTCCTTTCTACACATTCTCATCCTTTCTCTGTCCAACTCTCTGACTCCAGACTTAACCGCTATGTTCGATCTTACATATACTCTACTGGTAAAGTCTGGAACACACTCCCCATATCTGTTTTCCCAACTTCCTTTGACTTGCATATTTTCAAGGAACATGTCTGGTGTTCCATCGACCAAGATAGATTTTTTTCGAACTCCGGTGGAATTTGGTAGGCTTCCGTCCTTTGCCAACCGGAGAATATATATATATATATATATATATATATATATATATATATATATATATATATATATATATATATATATATATATATATATATATATATATATATATATATATATATATATATATATATATATATATATATATATATATATATATATATATATATATATATATATATATATATATATATATATATATATAATATATATATACGGTATATAAAGGTATAACTGTTTAGTACTAATATTATAATTACCTTTAGCTCTTTAAGATGCTCTTTTGGGCCAATTCCCGATAAGCATTAATATCTGAGGGGTGTTGATAACTCCCGCAGACAAAATGACTTCTTTCCTTGCAAGAACGTCATGGTAAGCTCCGTTTCTGAAGTACCTCACACCATAGGCACGATTTGTATTTGGGTCTATCAAAACCTGAAAAAAAAAATTTTTTGTTTAGTTGTTATTGCATAATGATTTCCTTTTTGTTTAATGAATATTAGATTACTTTTTAAATTTAATCTGTAGTTCTTTTAAAGTTCTTAGAAGAAAGATCAATGGAAATATACATTGTGACAATTATAATTTATTCCTTATTTTAATATATATATATATATATATATATATATATATATATATATATATATATATATATATATATATATATATATATATATATATATATATATATATATATATATATATATATATATATATATATATATATATATATATATATATATATATATATATATATATATATATATATATATATATATAATATATATATATATATATATATAT
>SEYY01024907.1:0-7500 GCA_009176605.1 Armadillidium nasatum
ATATTATATATATAGTATATATATATATATATATATATAATATTTGAGCTAATGATTTATTCCTAGGGAATCTGATTCTAATGATAAAAATCAAAGCCAAAGCAAAGGCGAACATATTTAATAGGACGTTCCGAATCGTATAGATTCATCATCTTCAACTAAAAATAAACAAAAATACAAAAATTAAAAATAATGAAAATGAAAATATATATAAAACAAAAAACGCACCACAAATCATGATGACATTTCCACAGTGAAAACTAAAATTCTAGAAAAATAACAGAAAGGAAATACAGTTGGTTGGTTGATGAGAAACAAAAAATTACCTACATAAAAATTAAAATTGAAAAAGACAAAACCGATAGCAAAAAAATATAAAATACACAATTGAACATTACAAAATTAAAGATTTAAAAGGAATAAAAAATTCAAACAATAAAGTTAAAAAAAACTAAAAATAAAACTAAAAATAAAAGAAGAGATAATAACAATAATAACATAATAATGACAAAAACAATCAAAAAGAAAAATAGTTCGAACGGAATAAATAATAAAAAAATTGCAGATAAAACAAAAGTAAAATATAAAATAATGATAAGTATTAACAAGAATAACAATAACGAAAAGAAAGTAAAAAAAAAAATTAAAAAAAAAATAAATTAATATTTATATTTATATATACTATAATTTATATATATATATATATATATATTTATATATATATATATATATATATAATAAATATATAATATATATATATATATATATATATATATATATATATATTATTATATTATATATATATATATATATATATATATATATATATATATATATATATATATAATTATAATATAATAAATATATATAAAAAATACCAATAATAATGACAAAATAAAATAAAGTAAATAAAATAAAAAATAAAAAAAACAGCCGCAATATAACAATATAAATGGTAAAATAAAAACATTAAGGACATTAAAAATATTAAAATTAAAAAAAAAAAATAAAAAAATAAAAAATGAAAAGTTCAACAATGCACCAGAAAAAAAACAAAGAGGGGTAAAATAGTCATAAAATATGTAGAGTCGCAGACGGGACATTGCCATTAAGGAGAGGTGAGAGTTTCTTAATATAAAGAGATTCAAGGATTCTCCTGTCAAGCTCAGAAGAAGCGGAGCAAAGGACCCGAAAATCACATACAGAGGCATGGTGATCAGTAAGGTAGGAATGATCTCGAATAGAGGAATGTTCAGGGCTCGTCAGGGGTCTCTCAGTTCTATACGAAACTCCAAATGTTTACAACCACTGACGTGGAGTTAAAGGCCAGTCTGGCCTATGTAGTTGGCATTGCAGCCAGTGCACTCAAAAACGTATACGACAGAGGACCTGTGTAACAAAGGGAGAGACTCTTTAAATTTAAAATAGGATCCTATAGTAGAAGAATTGACAGGAATAAGATGAAAGTCATAATGAGGGAAAAAGCTAGTCAAAAGCTTACGTAGATCGGCATTAAGAGAAGTAGAAAGAGGGCCCAAATATATATATAATAAAAATAATAATAATAATGGCAATGCCAATAATAATGACAAAATAAAATAAAGTAAAATAAAAATAAAAATAACAACAAAACAGCCGCAATATTAACAATATAAATGGTAAAATAGAAAACATTAAGGACATTAAAAATATTAAAATTAAAAAAAAAAAAATAAAAAAATAAAAAATGAAAAGTTCAACAATGCACCAGAAAAAAAACAAAGAGGGG
Organism: Armadillidium nasatum; assembly: GCA_009176605.1. Taxonomy (NCBI): domain Eukaryota; kingdom Metazoa; phylum Arthropoda; class Malacostraca; order Isopoda; family Armadillidiidae; genus Armadillidium; species Armadillidium nasatum. The sequence goes on from SEYY01024907.1 coordinate 1,769, forward strand.
TAAAATAGTCATAAAATATGTAGAGTCGCAGACGGGACATTGCCATTAAGGAGAGGTGAGAGTTTCTTAATATAAAGAGATTCAAGGATTCTCCTGTCAAGCTCAGAAGAGGCGGAGCAAAGGACCCGAAAATCACATACAGAGGCATGGTGATCAGTAAGGTAGGAATGATCTCGAATAGAGGAATGTTCAGGGCTCGTCAGGGGTCTCTCAGTTCTATACGAAACTCCTAAATGTTTGCAGGCTCTGACGTGGAGTTAAAGGCCAGTCTGGCCTATGTAGTTGGCATTGCAGCCAGTGCACTCAAAAACGTATACGACAGAGGACCTGTGTAACAAAGGGAGAGACTCTTTAAATTTAAAATAGGATCCTATAGTAGAAGAATTGACAGGAATAAGATGAAAGTCATAATGAGGGAAAAAGCGAGTCAAAAGCTTACGTAGATCGGCATTAAGAGAAGTAGAAAGAGGGCCCAAATATGGGATTTTGGGATAAACCTTCATCTTGGGGGCAGTGTGGAACACAAGTCTTGGGCTAAAAAGGTTAAGAAGAAATTCATTAACAACTTTATCTAAAAGAAACGATGGATAAAGGTTAAAAGCAAAAAACTTTTTTAAAAATTGAATTTCCGCATGGAAAGAATGCCAGTCAGAACAGATCTTATAAGCCCTATGAACTCTAGAAGTTATAGCAGAAAGCTTATAACTATATGAGGAAAAACTAAAAAAATTGGTACCCAAAAGTGTAGTGGAAGGCTTTCTATAGACCGAAGTAGAGAAACCACCAGAAGAAAGAGTGACTAAAATATCCAAAAAGGGAAAAGAACCAGTCACCTCACCTTCCATAGTAAAACGAATATTAGGATGTTTACTATTAAGGTAATTTAAAAAGAGACGAGCCTGATCTTCACTAGTGAAAAGCAGGAAACAATCATCAACATATCGTTTGCACAATAAGGGCTTGAAATCAGGGGGGCAATCATCGATCCATTTAGTTTCATGAAAAAATAAGAAGGCATTAGCAAAAGTAAAGCCCAAGGGAGAACTCATCGGCATCCCATTAACTTGACAATAATAATCATTATTAAACTTAAATGAAACATCACCCACTGCTAGGTGGAGAAATTTCTCAAAATAAAACCTAGACAATGTTGATGTTGACAGCCTTTTTACTAATGTTCCTGTAAAACAGACTTGCGATATTATTATGGATAGATTATTTTCTGATGGCACATCCGATATCTTGGGATTGTCTAGGTTTTATTTTGAGAATAAATTTATAAAATAAAAATAAGGTTTTCCAGCCGGCATTTATAACATTGGAGATTCTGAATTTGATACTTTCATAGATGCTTTTTTTGAAAAGGAATGTGTCAGGCTCGATAAGGACCAGATTAAGAACAACCCAGGACACAGCTACATTGCCAAGCTCTGTCTCAATTTTCTTTGGGGTAAAATGGGAGAATGATCCCCAAACATAGATAATATCATCTGCCATAGCGATGCCGAAGTTTGGGAATTATTTAAACAAGCGGAATTAGAAGTCCGGAATATTGAGGTTGCAAGTGCCAAACGTATTGTAACCACTGTTGCTTCGTTTACCCCTGCTCATGCCTAGGTAAAACTCTAAAGACTTTTTGAGGATGTTAGACATAGAGTAATATACTGTGACACAGACAGTTGCGTCTTTGTTGCGGAGGAATGGGAACATGTACCCGAGACAGGTGGACTCTTAGGGGATTTAACTGATGAGTTTGAAGAGGAAGCAAAAGGTGATAGTTTTGTATGCACAGGTCCTAAATCATATGCTGTGCGGGTAGTATAATCCAATGGTGATGTTAGCCATATTCTAAAAACTAAAGGTTTAATTCTCAATAAAACAACATCAGGAATAATTAATTTTGAAGCTACGTTAAAAATTGTATTAGATGAAATTTATAAAGATTCTAATGGAGAAGAAAGGGACTGGGTTATGGGAGATGATCAGTATTATGAGGGGCTCAATGATAAGGACGTAACAGCTATAGCTATAGAGCAATTGAGGAATCCTCAAGGTCATCAGACCTTACATAATGTAGCATTTAATAAATATGTTTCTATAAATCCGAATGTAAATACAACACGCACATATTTAGAGTATAAAATTCATTCAACAACATTTAATGCTGATAAAAAAAGGTGGGGCACCAATAACTAAAGGGAAAAAGAAGTTTAGAATGACATCTACCAAACGGGCTCTCATAAAAAATACTGCTCGCACAATCCTTTTTTGGTATAGAGACGTCCTCCCTCCCCTATAAGCACGTCACTCACTTTTTATAAATATGAAGTAACTAAATGTTAATGATTTATACTCTGTTTTTATAAATGTTTATAGATATGTTTTGTATTACTTATGTAATATTTGTTATGCATCTGATATATATATATATATATATATATATATATATATATATATATATATATATATATATATATATATATATATATATATATATATATATATATATATATATGTTATATTTTGTTTATTCTGTGTGTAAATGTTATTTTAATTAAAAAAAAAGTCTTTCCTTATTCCAACAAACCCATTTTTTTATATTGTGTTTCTAAAAACTAATTAGAACGACGTGAAAAACAAAAAAAAGAATGAAAGAAACGATGAAAATAATGAACAAAAGAAAAAAGAATAATAATAATAAATATAAAAAAAACAATAATAAATATAAGGAACAAAAGAAAATAATAATAATAAATAATAATGCAAAATAATAATAATAATAATAATAATAATAATAATAATAATAATAATAATAATAATAATAATCATTTCGATATTAACAACTGGAAGCGTCAACAGTCTGTCTGTCTATCAAACAGCGACTTATCTATAATTAAACATTAATTTATTTATTTAATTAAAAATATTTCCACGTGAATCAATTAAAAAGGTTCGCGGCGTGTGGTCAAAAGGCTAATACCTTTTGACCGCGGTCGGTCGCGGCATCTTTTGACCAGCGGTCATTCGGGACCGGAAGTAAAACCGGAAGTGGTGGCATCGTTTTAAGCTATAGTTTTCATGCCCTACTACTTATATATATATATATATATATATATATATATATATATATATATATATATATATATATATATATATATATATATATATATATATATATATATATATATATATATATATATATATATATATATATATATATATATAATAATATATATATATATATATATATATATATATATATATATATATATATATATATATATATATATATATATATATATATATATATATATATATATATATATATATTGGGCTGTCCCGGTTAATGATTTTTTACTATCCGACCACATACCGGATAGCCTGATAATTAGAAAATTATCCGACCGGATGGTAAATTGCACCGCCTAGAAGTGATCTTTATTGATAAAGTACCCTATATAGTGTCAAACATTTTTTTTTTTTTTTTTTTTTTTGTGAATGCAATTAATAAATATATACGACAGTCTAAAATATATTATTCAATATGATGTCAACTATATTCATTACTCTATCTTTAATTTGCTTTTATTAATTTCAGATTTGATCTTTATTTTAATGTCTTATATATAATATAATATAAGAGTGAAATTAAAAAAAAATATATTTTATCATTCATTAGTAAGACAAGATCTTAGAACTTATTTTTTTTCTCATACAAAATGTCTAGTTTTATTTGAAGCTATTTACTAAAGGTGAAGTAAATCATGTTCATGTTATTTGTAACATATGCTCTAAAATGATCAAAAGAGACTCAGGGAAATCTGATCCCAAGGAATATAGCACAATTAAACTACACAATCATGCCTAGTTCTCTATTTCAACAAATGCACAGAAATGCTTCATTTCAAAGACAAAGAATTATCTCAAGCTGAAGCATCTACATCCCTTACTCCAAAGGAGAAAAAAATTGTAGCTATGGAAAAGCAACTATAACTGGAAGAAAGTTTCGTTTCAAATAAAATGTGAGATATAAAAAAGGATTCAAAAGCTCAGGCCTTACATGAGAAGATAAGATTGATGATAACTCTTGACAACCAACCATTCAATTTAGTGGAGCAAGATGGCTTCATAGGATTAATAATACACCTACAACATAGATATTTAATACCAAATAGAGATTATTTTTCTGAAAAAACTCATTCCGAAAATGTATGAGAAACTCAAGAAAGTTATAATGGGAAAACTAGAGGAAGTGAAGTATATTAGTTTTACTTCTGATATTTGGACATGTGATTCATCAAATGAATCATTTATTTCCATATTAGATAACTGCGTAAAGAAAAATTTTACTCACTGTAATGCAGTATTGCATTCAAATCATTTTCCAGAAACTCATACAGCAGTGAATATTTCCGAGAGATTGTAATCCATGTTACAATCTTGATACATTAACCAAAAAAAAAGGATGCAATATTCTTGCTAGAGATGGGGCTTTTAATATAACTTTAGCCTGTGACATTGCAAAAGTAATTTCAGTTCATTGTATTATTCATTTACTTCAGCAAGTAGCAAGTGATGCATTTCTCACTCCACGTTCTGTAAATAATCTTTTTGGAAAGTGCAGACGTTTAATAACTCATTTTAATACTCTCAATTAGCTACTTCAGAATTTAAAACTCTGTAAAAAGAACATGGTTTAAATCCTTTAGTATTAATTAACTCAAGATGTTTCTGCACGTTGGAACTCCTCTTATTTCATGCTTGAATGCATGGAAAAGTTGAAAAAATTTGTTCAACTCTACCTTGCTGACTATAGTGATTTATTTCATATTTCTTATAATGAATGACGCTTAACTGAAAGCTTTTTAAAGCTTCTACAGCCATTTTTCCCAACTTACAAAAGATATGATTGCAGAATACTGTTTGCTTTCAACTGCTATTTATCTCAAATATATGTATCCTTGAAAGGATTCTCTTAAAAGTTGGATTGAATGATGAAAGAGTTCAAATCACCTAAGAAGAACTAATGAAGTCATTGAGATCACGTTTCTTTGCTAATGAAAATAATGCAAAGAGTAAAGGTTTTCACATATTAAAAAATAAACATTATATTCTAGCAACTGTTATTGATCCAAGTTTCAAGTTTAAGTTTTTCAAACATGAGCAGAAGCAAAGCTTTAAGACATGGATTATAGAAGAAATAAACAAACTTCATTTAGAAAAATATTTTATCCATACTTTCAAGAGATTAGTGAAGATTCGAATCATTCTAGCGATTCCACTAAATTATAAAAGTAGTAAAATTGATGATGATATCTTTTCACATTGTTTCAAAGAAATAAAAGAAGAAAGTTTGAAAAATCAAGGAACAATGATAAAAACAGGTAAAAACAGGTAAAAAAGCTGCTAAATGGCCACAATCTCTGAGATTGCAGATGAGGTAGAGCAATATGCCAAGAAATACATAGCAGGGAGGAAAAACTCTCCACTTAAAATCTGGAAACATATAGATTCCTTTCAAATCCTGAAAACACTTGTTCCTAAACTGTTGGCAACATCTTCATCTTCAGTTTATTCTGGAGGGATGATTTCAGAGCAAGGGAATATTTTCAAAGAAAAAAGTTCTTTACTGTCCAAAAAGAAGGGAAATGCTTCTTTTTATGCACCATAATGCAAAAAAAAAAAAAAAAAAAAAAATCAATTTGTTTGATATATATATATATATATATATA
>SEYY01024908.1:0-13502 GCA_009176605.1 Armadillidium nasatum
CTCTTCTGGCAAGTCATTCCAAAAATTAACAACTCTATTACTGAAAGAATATTTTCTTAGATCGAGATGGCATGGCTTCTTTTTAATTTTCTTATCATGTCCTCTAGTTACTCTTCCACGGTCCAATATAAAGTATTTTTCAATCTCTGTATTACTGTCAGATGCGAATTTTTTGTAAACTTGTATCATATCCCCTCTGAGAAATCTCCTTTCAACTGAGAACATTCCTAACTCCTTCAACCTCTCTTCATAGCTCTTATTTTCAAAGCCAGAAATCATCCTTGTTGCTCGACGTTTTACTCTCTCCAGCATATCTATGTCTTTTCTTAAATGAGGAGCCCAAACCTGTGCACAAAATTCTAATGCTGGACTAACATAGCTATTATATAGCTTGCTTATAACCTCTTTGCTCTTGTAAACTACATTGCGATTAATTATACCTAACATCTTATTAGCTCTATTCCTTGCTTCCAAACATTGATATCCCACCTTCAGATTACTGCTAATAATCGCACCTAAATCCTTTTCTTGGTCCACAGTCTCAAGCCACTCCCCATTCATTTCATAATTAAATCCTTCATTTGAGTAACCTACATGAAGAACTTTACATTTTTTACTATTAAAGTTCATTTGCCACCTCTCTGCCCATCATCCATTCATTCATTTGCTTCTATTTCTACCTTAGACGATTCCGGAGCTATTCCTCCTCCTTCAACCCCCTCCAACTCATTTATGCCTAATATAATTTCTTCTAAAAATGTCATTTCTGCTCTCTCTGGGCTTAACACTAAGAGGGCGTATGGTCCTGATGGTATTCCTCCTGCAGTTCTCAAAACTTGTGCTTCCGAGCTTGCTCAATGCCTTGGTAAATTATTTCGTCTTTGCCTTTCTACTTCGACCTTCCCTTCTTGCTGGAAACGTGCGCTCATTCAGCTTGTGCCGAAGAAGGGGGATCCTTCTCAACCCTCTAACTATCGTCCAATTTCTTTAACCTCCGTTCTTTCTAAAGTTTTCGAATCTGTCTTCAACAGGAAGATTTGGAAATATCTCAATTCTTCTAATCTTATCTCTGGTATGGTTTTCGTAAAGAACGTTCTACTGGTGATCTTCTTTCCCTACTTTCTGACTCTTGGTTCTCCGTTCTCCGGGGTTTCGGTGATTCTTTCGATGTGGCGCTAGACATATCGAAAGCCTTCGATAGAGTCTGGCACAAAGCTTTGATTTCTAAACTTCCCTCTTCGAAATATATCCTTCCCTCTGTGACCTCTCTAATTTCCTTTCCGGCCGTTCTTTAGCAGCTGTTGTAGACGGCCACCGTTCATCACATAAATCTATAAATAGTGGTGTTCCTCAAGAATCTGTCCTATCCCCAACTCTTTTTTAAATTTTCATCAATGATCTTCTCGATATTACTTCGTCTCCTATACACTCCTATGCCGATGACTCCACCCTTCATTATTCCTTTCAATTTGAAAGACTTCCCTCCCAACAGCAGTTGATAGATTCAAGAAGGATGGCCTTGGAGCAACTGACCTCTGATCTTTCTCGTATTTCAAATTGGGGCAGAGAAAACATGGTCGTTTTCAATGTCTCAAAAACTCAATTCCTCCATCTTTCTACTAGACACATTCTTCCACACACCTATGACATCTTCTTCGAAAACACTCAACTCAAACCTTCATCTGTTCTCAATATTCTCGGTGTTTCTTTTTCTCGCGATCTTTCTTGGAAAGATCACATTACTTCTCTCTAAACAAGCTTGTAAGAGGTTGGGTGTTCTGAGGCACCTTCGTAGTTTTTTTTACGCCATCCCAGTTGTTTGCTCTGTATAGGGGTGTTGCTCGCCCCTGTATGGAGTACGCCTCATATCTGGGGTGGTTCCACACATACAGCTCTTCTTGAAAAGGTGGAGTCTAGGGCATTTCGTCTTAACTCTCCCGTTCTTACTAACTCTCTCCAACCTCTTTCTTCCGGTCGAATTGTTGCGTCACTCTCTCTATACTATCGCTGTTACAACGGATATTGCTCTTCTGAACTCTCACGTCGCATACCTACTCCTTTGAGAAGGGCTCGTGCGACACGACTTTCTACACAGTCTCATCCTTTCTCTGTCCAACTCTCCGACCCCAGACTTAACCGCTATGCTCACTCTTACATATAAGCTACGGGTAAAGTCTGGAACACACTCCCTTCATCTGTTTTCAGAACTTCCTTTTACTTGCACACTTTTAAACGCCGTGTATCAGGTCACGTCCGCCATTAGCGACCCGATTTCGAATGCTCCCCAACTCTGGTGGATATTGGTGGGCCTTTGGCCTTTGCCCACCGGAGGAGACATATATATATATATATATATATATATATATATATATATATATATATATATATATATATATATATATATATATATATATATATATATATATATATATATATATTCTCCTTTCTCTGAAATCATCATTAAAAAAATATAACGTTTTTTAACTGCAACTTACTTTTAGTGTTTCTAAAAGAATTTGGAAATGTGCCTTTTACAGAGAAAGGCTAAATTTATCTTTTAAAGTTTATTCATTATGAATGAACCTTTTTAATAGATCTTCCTATTCAAATTCCTAAGCATTAAAACTCGCAACTCTTAATGCCACAAATCAAGAACAGTACCCAATGGTACGCACCCTTTCGCGCTCATCTTTACATTCTCCTACAAGGAGTAGGCTCGAATTTCACGCACGAAAATACTTATACAGACACCTCCTTTTTTAAAAATTAATAATAATTATGGCGTCCATAACAGTAGTTTCGGATAAGCACTGAGGGCGGCTTCCAATAATAAATAGCCCCTTATGCACCTCTTTCCATATGACCACTTGATAGTTGTTGGCCTCCTTTGATGGGGTTATGTCACTAGGACTTTGCAACCGGCTTGACCTAATTTACGGTCTATTTTTTCATTAAGTTCTGCAGCATTTTCTGCTTCAATCCAATTTCCACTTTGTTTAAACATTATCTCTCTTCTTCTAGTCCTCACCTTTTGTTTTTGACGAAAACTCAGGTGCTTGAGCGTTTTGATAGTAAACCCTACTCTGTTTCTATCTTCCATTTTCAGCCAAAGGCGGCTGTTATACATACGAGCGCAACAATATTGTTTGCTTCTCGTGTCCCTAATTTGGAGTCTTCCGAATTTTCCATCTACTGGTTTAAGCTCTTTTGCCATTATACGACTAAATTCATTTGTTCTGCTTACTTCTCTCCTTATTCTGCTTACTATCCTAAATTCTTCGACTATCTAAACTCCAAAATAGAGCACATTTTCTCTTCTTCTACTTTCTCCGAAATCATCATGATAGGTGATTTCAATGCTCACCACCTCCAATGGATTTCCTTTGGTTTTCAAGGTACATCCAGTGAACATGTCTTACTTTTCTCTATCTAAAGCGACCTTGAGCAGTTGGTGTATCTCCTTACTTGTATCCTTGATCGTCTTGGAGATGAACCCAATATTCTAGATATTTTTCTAATTTCTAATCCTTCTCCTTATACAGTCAAACTCTATCTACCTCTGAGCTAAACCAATCATCATCGTATCTTTGTATCCTCTGCTATTTTTTAAAGACTTCGGGAAGAAAGGCCCCCTCCTAGTGCAAAGAAACATATATGGCCTATAGATTCCGCAAGCTGGTCGGACTTATAATCGTAATTCTTTGATTTACCTTAGAATTATTATTGCTTCCGTGGTCTCGGAGTATGCAGAGCTCATTACAGAAATGATTTTCTCTGGCATGGAAGCGTATATTCCATATTATTTCCCTTCTTCTAAATATTAAACAACTACTTTAATTCTGCTTGTTCTCATGTTATTTGCAGCAGGGGTACTGCCTTTAGGGATTCCCATCGTCTTCAAACTCCAGAAACTTACGAAGCTTATATTTCATCCCGGAATCATGCAAAAACTTTTCTCCATAAAGAAAATGCTAAAATATTTCTGGTTCCTCTTCTTTCAGTCTTTTCTGGTGTTTTGCAAAAAAAAAATGTTAACTGTAACTATACTTCTTCCTCTAGTATCTACTGACAGCACAACCGCCATTTTATCTTCTTCTAAAGCTAAACTCTTTGCTCAAACTTTTGCTTATAATTCAGCTTGAGACGATTTCGGAGCAATTCCACCTTTTTCAAATATCTCCAACTCATTTATGCCTAAAATTGTAATTTATACTAGATATATCATTTCTGCTCTCTCTTAGCTTAACATTAAGAAGGTGTACGCTCCTGATGGTATGATTTTCGTCAAAAAACGCTCTACTGATGACCTTCCTTCCCTTCTCTCTAACTCTTGATCCTCTGCTCTTCGGCATTTCGGTAAATCTTTTGCTATATATATATATATATATATATATATATATATATATATATATATATATATATATATATATATATATATATATATATATATATATATATATATATATACAGTGGCGGCTCGTCTATATGGGCTCCAGGGCTGCAGCCTCTCCAAATTGAAAATACCAGGCGTAGGATGTTTAATAAAAATGAAATTTTTGTCAGAGAAAAGTGATTTAAATTCATTTTTTTAACAACTTAATACATGAAAAGTATAAATCAATAAAGAAAATAACAAGTAAATGCATTTTGAAACTGCAAATTTATTGTACGATATTTTTTTTCACACATTGAAATTAAATAAAGTATGGGCAGTAAAATTTCAGTCCCAATTTAGGCCAACTTATTATTCTTAAAAAATAAGACAGATCTGGCAACTTACGAAATAAAGAATGACAAATTCCAATAGCAGTTATTTTCAAGTTGCTAGTTTGTCTTCCTAATATTTGAATGTTGCTAGTTTGTCCTTAAAAGACATATATTAAAGAATGCAAACAGAGTAAAGCAGTTTTACATCGTACCGAGTTGTGGGAGGTTGTATTTCTTTTTTTTTTTCTTTTAGAAAAAATTACTGGTTTTATTATATATGTTTTTTGTTCCTTGTTCAATATATATATATATATATATATATATATATATATATATATATATATATATATATATATATATATATATATATATATATATATATATATATATATATATATATATATAGGCCAGACTGCACTTTAGCATCCTTAAATATTTAAAAAATTACTAAACCTACGTTAAAAAGGATAACATTTCTGGAATCCTTGAAGAAATTTTATAAAGAAAAATTGGGGAATGAAAAAAAAAAACAAAATTTTATTATCTACGTAATTTATATTTTTTAAATAAGTTTTTCGGCATTGTACGCCTGCAGCGTCTCTTTTTCGGAGATTGTGATTCAATAAAAATTTGTAAAAATATCCAGACTACTACAAATTTTAATTACAACTCGATGACGACGTTTTAAGCAGAAACATGTTTCTCGACTTTGAAGAGAATAAAAACTTTTAAACGTAGTACCATGTGTAATGAGAGATTGAATGAATTAACGATGTTTTCAATAGAGAGCGATATGGTCTGTAAAATACCAGATTTTAGTGAAAAAGTAATTGAAAACTTTTCGGTATATAAAACTCGAAGAACTAATCTTATTTTTAATTAAATAAGAATATCAGCAAGCTGAATAAATAAGGTAGGTTTGGAAATTTTATATATATATATATATATATATATATATATATATATATATATATATATATATATATATATATATATATATATATATATATATATATATATATATATATATATATATATATATATATATACTATATATATATATATATATATATATATATATATATATATATATATATATATATATATATATATATATATATATATATATATATATATATATATATATATATATATATATATATATATATATATATAGTATATTATAATCATCTAATGATACAGTGGGCTTAATAAATATGAAGATCACCCGAATTTTTAAAGCCAAGTACCAGTTTTAACTTTTAATTGTTCTTTTTTTACCTTAATACAGTTTTATTACTTTAGTACATTTTATTCTTGAAGAGCAAAACTCTTTTAGAATTTGATATATTTTATGTTACATAACTTACAGTTATTTAAGATTAATTAAACATGTTTTTATATATTCCTCTCCGAATTTTAAGGAAGTGTGCTTCTGAGCTGGCTTCGTCCCTCATTCAGCTTTTCTCTATTCTTCAATAACAGCTCTTTCCCTCGGTGTTGGAAGCACACATCTAAATAACCTATTCCGAAAAAGGTAGCTGCTCCGATCTTTCTATCGCCCTATTGCTCTCATTTGTATTCTTTCTAATATCTTCGAAAACCCTCCTCAACTCATTTCTTTGGATCATCTGGAATTGCATTCCTTTCTTTCCGATCATTAGTATGACTTTCGGAGTTCGAGGTCTACTAGTGATGTACTTTCCTATCTCAGATTTATGATAATTAAGCCCTAAGTGACTATGCAGAGGTTTGTGTCTTGGCGCTTGACATACCAAAGGCATATGACCGGATGTGGCATGCGCCAATAATTTCTCAGCTCCCACCATTGGGCTTTCTCCTCTCTGCTTACTTTTGTCTAGCTTTCTTTCTAATCGTTCCATTTTGGCTGTTGTTGAAGGGACGAATTCTTCTTCATTTCCTGTCAATAGTGGTGTTCCTTAGGGTTCTGCAATGCTTCATACCCTATTCCTGCTTTTTATTAATGATCTTTTCAGCTGCTCATCTAACCTTATGCATTCATATGCCGATGATTCAACCCTTCATTATTCTATTCATTTAAAATCTGCTACCTCTTTTGCATCTAGAATTGTCTCTCGTCTAAATCTTTTCGATTCCATTCGTTGCTGACCTGGATAGAATTTCCCAGTGGAGTAGTCTCAACCTTGTGAAATTTAGCTCTTTACAAAGTCAACTTCTAGAAATCTTCCTCTCAAAGGGAACCTAATTTCTTATTTCTTTCGATGGTTCTCTCATCTCCTGCTGACAATATAAACATCCATGGCCTTCACATAACTAAAAAAAAAATAAGTCTTAGAATCCTCATATCACAATGATTGCTAGATCGGTCTTAAAGAAGCTGTGAGATATGTTTAGGCTGCGAGATTCTTTCCTTCTTAGTTACTCCAGTTACATAGGGGGCTCATCCGCCCTTGTATGGAGTACTACTCTTATATCTGGGATGACTCAGGTTTCACACATCTATTGGATTAAGGCTAGGTAAAATCTAAATGACTTATAAACTGACCTGATCTTTCCAATTCATCATTTATCTTTGCGACCTAACGTTGGTGCTTTGTCTCTTTTTTATAGGTACCACAGCTGCAAAATCTAGAGGGAACTGATCACTCGTGTATCTCATTTCTTTCAAGTTGCCAAGTTATTACTAGCCATTTACCTTGTTAAAGCTTCTTTTTACCTTTTAAACCTTTAAAAGCATCATTCAATTTTGTTTTCTATTTTTGCTGAATTTTCTTTTATTTTTACCCAATTATTATATAACATTCTAAATTTTGTGATAAAAATTATTTGTCTTCTATGGTAACGCTTGAGATATCCAAATATTTGACATAGTATGGCATACATCGAAAGTTTCCAATCTTCTTCCCTCATTTGGGTTTTCTCCTTTATTTGCTTACTTTTTTCTAGCTTTCTTTCTAACCGTTTCATTTCGCCTCTTGGCCTATTCTTCGTTTCCTGTAAATAGTAGTGTTATTCAAAATTCTTTCTTTAACTTCTACTCTATTCTACCTTTCATTAATGATCTCAACTGATCATCAAACTCTGTCCATTTATTTGCCAATGACTCTGTCCTCCATTCTTCTACTTTTTAAAATCCCCTTCCTCTCCCACTCCTTCATCTAGAGCTGCCTGTCGTTCAATCTTTCCTATTCAATTCTTGCAGATCTGGATAGAATTTCTCAATTGGATCGTCTCAACTCTTTAAAACATTTAATTTAAACAAATCTCCTTCATAAAGACACCTAATTTTTCTATTTCTTACAATGCTATTCCCATCTCTACAACTGAAAATATAAACACCCTTGGCATTAACATGAACATAAAAATGTCACAACGGTTGCTCCCCTAAGAGCTTGGAGTTTTTATAGACTGCTGGATGTTTTCTTCATCTCTGCTATTCCACCTTTTTTTACATGGGTCACATCCCTCCTGCTATTGGAAAATTGCTGTCATATCTGGGAAGTGAGGTAGTTTTAGGTCCAATCCATTCTTTGTATAGGATTGTGTTAAAGGCTAAAAATAAAACGCCTATAAACTGTTCGGTGCTTTCAAGTTCACCTAATCTTTTATCTTTGTGACGGAACGTTGGTGTTTTATTTTTTTTCGATAGATACTACAGCGACAAGTGCTCGACGGAACTGACTACACATATGACACCATCTTTACAACACCCTCTTTATATAATGTGTGAACATTGTCAACTCTATATATGTTCTTTAATTATAAGCAGTAATGATGATTGTAGTGCTCTCTACAGTTTTCTTAAAATATTTCCACTCCATTTGAAATCCTTCTTTCTCTCTTTTTTACACTATTCTCACTTATTATAAAATAATTTCTTATTCTGTTGATTGTTCTTCATTTTCTAATTTATCTACTTTTGTAATTTTTACATATAGTTTTATACTAAATTTCAATCTTTTTTCACCTTGTTTTTACCTTTAGCATTCATTTGAGCAAATAGTGATTGATTGTATCACTGACCCTACTTCACCTTTGAAGACGTTCACATGAAACAACCTATCTTTCTCCATTTATTTCATACCTACAAAATCAAGGCAGAGAACCATCACAGGCCTGTCCAGTTGTATAATAATTCCTTATCATATTATAATAAATAAATTCTTGTGGGACTAGAGCTGTGGCTTTTGTAGCCCGGGATTTTCTGGTTTTACAAAAATCCCTGAGTTTATCATCACCAATTTCGCAGAAAGTGTTGAGAAAAAGATGGATAAAATTTTTACATGGTCTTCGTGATTTGAAATAGTATCTATTAAAATTCACTACTTACTTTGTAGTCATTCTGTCAATAATTACATTGACTATTCATTTTGTTGTAACGCTATTAGCAGTAGCATAGGCTACCATATTTTCGTGCTACTAATATTAACAAAATTAATATCTACTCTGAGAATCTTGTATCCGGCCATCAGTGAACGAGTCTCGAATAGGCAGAAGAAGTACAGTTATCAGTTCTTGGCCATATCTACTTACAATTCAAGATTTGGCTTTGAAGAAGCATAAGCTGCCTCGAGCTCCGTTTGAATCCTATTCCCGAAGGAGAAAATTTGTTGGGCAAAGGCATTGCCAGGACAAAAATCAGGGTGAGTAAAACTATTACATCTCATGTAACTTATTGTATCCCTTTATTAAAAGGAGTGTTCCATTTAGTTATCTTATCCCATTATTTAATTTTTGAATTTTGGATTTAAATTAGCCAAATTTGACTGGTTGATGAGCATAGCCCTTGCTTTTCAAGAAATTATTTTTCACCATTTGTAAATCTTTGCTGTTTATATTCTAACTTATAAATATTAATTTCGATATTATGTAAACTTCCCAAATACTAGTTTTTGTCTTTTATTTTTTCAGCTTGAGGTCACTCTATTCATTAAGTAACATCAGGCTTGTAGTTAACAAATCTCAAGCTTCCCTAGATTAGCATTCTTAAAAATATATTAATGTACAGTTAATTTTTTTGTTTTATTATCAAATAAGTAAAGTTTTTAAACTAAGACTGTTTTTTCATCAACAAAACTTAAAATTTTTTCTCAGATTTAAAATACTTATTTTAACTGCCTAAATATTGGTACATAAAGGTAAATTTCTTTAACAATTTAAACCTCTAAGTAAAATAAAAAGTAAGTTCAATTTTTCATAAATTTTTTTTATTTTATATATATATATATATATATATATATATATATATATATATATATATATATATATATATATATATATATATATATATATATATATATATATATATATATTTAAATCATGTTTCTTGTTGCTATCTCTCCAGCAGTATACATAATTCCATTTTTTATTCCTTTTTTCCCTTCTCCTCCAAAAGGATCTTCAATTTCTTTAACTTTTCGTCATCATCAGTTTCCTTAAAATAACCCAATAATTATATTTTATCATTCCCACAAAAACTACCCAAATATTCTTTAGGCTCATTCCAAAACACTTCCCATGCATCTTTTGCACTACTATTTACTGTGTAAATACACTCACAAAAATTCAGTTTTCATTTTTGAATTTTAATTTCAAACATTAACCCTGGGGCAATAAATTTTCTCCCTTCTGCATATTCCTACCATTATTCTTTCATAATTATTACTACACCTTCTCTAATTCAGTTTTAAAACTATTCCTCCGTAACTTCCAAGCCATATTTTTTGTGTTACTTTCAACATAATTTCATTTGTCGCAAAAATATCTAATTCCCTCTCCCCATAACAAGCCCTATCTCTGTTTCTTATCATTTTTATCTCATCTTTAAAATTTAAAAAAAGACACTAACCACCGAAACTAGAATTCCCAAATCAACTAACTTCCCAAAAGTTACCTATACCGTCCTATATAATTTCTGTAAAGTAGTTTTAAAAGTGATATATTTGATTTCCTACGAAAAAAACTGAATATAACAAAGCTAAAAGATGCATATAATTGATTCTGAAATGAAGATAAATGCAGTAAATTTCAGTTTCGAAAAACGCACAAATTTGAAAATTACCAAGTAGATAAAATTGTAAATTTATATTAATAGTATAATAATAAAAGTAGCTTTTTTGACATATTTGAAGTGCTTATATAATATAATAACATTTTCCACACACCAAAATTCTTATATACTAATATGAATAAATATTTAGAATTTAGTTTCTAGATTGAAAGCATCTGTGGAAATCTTTAAGTTGAAATTTATAGAATAGGTTTTATAAATTTATATTTAACTTTGTTAAGACAAATATTCTGTATACGTTTTTTTTTTTAAATAAAAAGAAAATATGAAATACAGAATATAATTCATTCATTTAGTTGTGTTCAGAATAGTTCACACTAAAAAACTTTGTTTCGGAAGAGCTTTTCATTTCCTATTTCGCAGACGAAGACAAAAGTACTGATAACAAACCCTCCAATTAAAAGATAAAAAGCAGTTTGCAAGTCCCAAAAACTTAAGCTGCTACTTCCTGAAATATATATATATATATATATATATATATATATATATATATATATATATATATATATATATATATATATATATATATATATATATATATATATATATATATATATATATATATATATATATATATATATATATATATATATATATATATATATATATATATATATATATATATATATATATATATATGGTAAAGGTTAAGAAGTTGTCTGACCTTCGATATATGGAAATATCGATATATGGAAGCATCGATATATCAATACAAATTTTTTGGCATTTGTTTTATTATTATTTAGCTTTCATTTCATTTATGCTTATTAATATTATTATAATTATTTTTACTATTATTAATTAGTTTTCTAGCGCGCTTAGTTAGACTTATCATAGCCTGAACGACTGAAGTTTGCCGTTTGTTACAGGCCTAACTGATAGAAGGAACGTTACCGTGTGATACTGGCCTACTGCCGTATTACACCATATGTATTACTATATATATATATATATATATATATATATATATATATATATATATATATATATATATATATATATATATATATATATATATATATATATATATATATATATAGGGATGGACGATACCAAAATTTTTACCGATACCGAATACCGAATACCTAAAAATTCCCCGAAGCCGGTACCCGATACCTGAAAATATGCCGATACTACTACCGATACCGATACCGATACTTTACTCCTATACAAATTTTTTACCGATACCGATACCGATACTATACCGATACCGGTATCGGAAAATATGCCGATACTTACCGATACCGATACTTCACTCCATATATATATATATATATATATATATATATATATATATATATATATATATATCAGTAGAACAAATTAAACGTATATCTTTAACACTTATCTTAAAACGAAAAAGTACAACCTGTCACTATACAAGGGAAATAATTACCAAAAACTATCGAAATTTTAAATTATCAATTAAAATTGAAATTCACAAAATATCGATATATAAGGTTAGACAACTTCTTAACCTAAGCCTATATATATATATATATATATATATATATATATATATATATATATATATATATATATATATATATATATATATATATATATATATATATATATATATATATATATATATACTCCAAACACCCTGATCCTCATGCGCAGATTCTTGTGTCGCCTCTAGCATGTACGAATCATTTCACAGAACCACTCATGAAAACCTCTGACCATCTGATAACGCCAACGATTTACCGCTATTTGCATGATTTGCAGAAGATGACCCCATAATATAGTTACTTTCTCCCCTATTCTTTTATAGACATGTCTAAAAGTTGTAGAAATAAACTTTCGGAGAGATATATTAACTGTTTTTCCGGGACAAAGCATGGTGAATAACGTTATTCAAAGTAGTATTAATGACACGTGTTAAGACATATAAGAAAATATATGTGTGTGCATGTGCTCGCGAATGCACATTGCTGGATGATGGTTTTTACCCCTACATCTTTTGTGTTTTAGTGCATAAAAATAAACAATTATTTCTTTTTTAAATATAAAATAAAAAGAAAAACAATAAAAAAATTTTTTTTTTTTTGTTTTTTTTTTTTAAATTTAATTTTGCAAAAAAAAAAAAAAAAAAAATTTCAAATAAATATTAATAAAAAAAATTTGAAATTATTTACAAAATTATTTTAAAATTATAATATTTTGAAAAAAAAATTTAAGCAAATAAGAATGTTTTACAAAATTTTAAGAAAATGGACATAATTTAATAAATGTTTTTAATTGTAAAAGTTCAAAAGATTTTTAAGTTAAAAAATTTTTTTTATTAAAATGAAAATAAATTTTAAAAGTCATAGCTTTAAAGAAATAGAAAAAAATATAAAGTAAAATAGTAAGAAAAGTAATTTAGCTATACTTAATTTGAAAACGGAATTAATATTTAAGAAAGATGAGTGGGACATCATGGAACCATAATGGAAATTTTAACTGGAGATATAAATTATGTTATGTAAATTTCAAGTTATTTCATCCTACTTTATCAATATGTACAGTCGCCATCAGAAGTTCGTTCCTAATTATTAATACACATTTTCATGTTCTAAAAAAATGGAGGTGATATGTTTGTCATTTAATTAAATATTTAGCCAATCAGGATTTAGTTTAACTCACTCCACATTTTTTATTTTCTTTTTATTGGAATATATGGTTTATATAAAGACGCAGTTAAAGTTGAAATTCTAGTACAATGAAAATTTACTTTAACACTTCATATTATAATATT
>SEYY01024909.1:0-2500 GCA_009176605.1 Armadillidium nasatum
TTTTCACTGACAAAAGGCATTATATTCATTTGTTATAGTAATAATGGTATGGTAATTTAGAGAGAGAGAGAGAGAGAGAGAGAGAGAGAGAGAGAGAGAGAGAGAGAGAGAGAGAGAGAGAGAGAGAGAGAGAGAGAGAGAGAGAGAGAGAGAGATTTAATTGTTTTAATTAATTTATCACGTAAAATAAAGTTTTGATTTTATTACGGCGTTAATGTAATTTACTAATAAATGTAAAAAGTTTTTGAAACAAAAGTGATCAGATTATTTTTTGAAAAGTTTCAGCTGTAAATTAAATATTAATTTAATTATTTGTAAACAAAAAAAAAAAAAAGGATATTACTTAAATATATAAAAATAAAAAGATGAAATACTGTATAATATGGTGCATAATATGAAATTCAAATACACTGCTAAATATAAGAAGAATACACACACACACACACACACACACACACACACACCAGGGCTGTGAAACCGAAGTCCGAGCCCAAAAAATGAATAATATATATATATATATATATATATATATATATATATATATATATATATATATATATATATATATATATATATATATATATAATATATATATTGAGTAATACTGTAGAAATAAACACACATTTGATAGATAAAGTTCGTAGCTGTGTTTCATGTTAAATGGAATAAAATTCAGTTGAATTACGCAACATTCTAATTAAAAGGCACTAAACAGAGATTTATAGCTCCACATGTTTATTATTATTATTATTATTATTTATTATTATTATTATTATTATTATTATTATTATTATTATTATTATTAAACATAGATTTCTAAACCAGATAAAGATAACAGATTTTTCATATATACACGGTATATACATTATTTCAATAGATGTAAAATTCGAAAAATTCAGCCATACAATCTATAGTGTTTACAACAAGCACTTCCCAATAAAACCTAAAACTGCTGCAGAAAAAAAGAATTATGAACAAATGGTGAACTAAAGTTTTGCTAAATTCAAATTAGGCAAAAGCACAAATTGTTAAATGTGTTAAGAGAGGAATCAAACCAATGAAAACTTTCACCACATATTCTTCATTACTTAAAAAGCTAATTAGAAAATCTAAAGCTCCTTATTTTGGTAACAAATTTAAACAAACATAAAACGATACTCAATTAACAATGGAATTGATAAACATCATCTTAAATCGTCACAAAAATAACGAAGGTGTAATTCCAGAAATAAAAATTAAAGTCGAAATTGTGACCGATAAGCAACTCGTAGTAAATGAACTAAATTCCTATTTTACAATCACAGGAGCTAAAGTAGGCAGCAGAAATTCCCCAAACAAATGTTTCTTTTACTGACTACCTAGAAAATGTACAAAGGTCAAAAATTCTCTTTTTCAAGCGTATCAAGTTCCGAAGTCAAGTGTGCAATAAATAGTTTGAAAAAAAGCCCCGAAAGTAATAGTATTCCAAACTTGATCTACAAATACTGCATAAATAAAATCTCAAAAATATTAGTGATCCTCAACAATACTTCAGTTGAGCTAGGCCACTTTCCAGAAGAACTAAAAAATAGCAAGAGTTACCCCCGTCCCTAAAACCGTTGACACGTCAGTTCCCAGTAACTTCCGTTCGATTTCTATCCTACATACAATTGGTAAAATATTCGAGAAATTGGTACATACTCAACTTACAAACTACCTTTACGAGAATGAACTCCTTTCACCAACTCAGTTTGGATTTACAAAAAATCGCAATACAGAAGAACGTGCACAATTCTCCTTACAGAAAATATATACAGAACACTGAATAACAAATAAACATGCGTACTACTGCTACTAGACTTTTCAAAAGCATTTGATGTTGTTCCGCATAAGTTACTCTATTTTAAACTATTTCTATGAAATTAGATAGACTGGGCATTTCAAAAAACTTCCTTATCCTAGTTCCGTTCATATTTATCTGATAGAACACTGTACGTGAAATTAGGAGATGTATCATCTTACCCTCAACTCCAGTTTTTTGGGTCCACTATTCTTTAACATATATTCAAACGATTTTCAAAACTGTCATTATTCTCTACACTGTCAATACGTTGACGATACCGTTATTTTAGTAACGGACCGATAGATAATTTAAACACAAAAGTAAATAATGTATTAGAAAGTATTGTAGCATGAGTAGAGGCTAACTAAATGTTATGACAAGAGATACAATCATAAATCGAGCCACATCTGCAAAACTATTAGGAATTATTTTCAATGAGAAACTCTCCTTCAAGGACACATAAACAGTCTTATTAGCAAACCTGCATATGCCACCTATGCATTCCTAAAGATTAAAAACTTTATTCCAAAACATATACTAAAAAAAATCTATATTACAGCCTTGTTTACCCACACCGACTCTATAATTTACCAGTATGGGGATGTGAAAGTGTATACCTGCTACAACCTTTAATAACACTACATAAAAAAATAATTCGCATATTATCTGGATCTCATA
>SEYY01024910.1:5000-47500 GCA_009176605.1 Armadillidium nasatum
CAACTTCTTAGAAGCTTGTTTAGAAAGAGAGGTAATGTGATCTTTCCAAGAAAGATCACCAGAAAAAGAAACACCAAGAACATTAAGGAGAGATGAAGGTTTGATTTGTATGTTTTCGAAGAAGATATCATAGTTGTGTGGAAGATTGTGACGAGTAGAGAGATGGAAGAATTGAGATTTGGTGGCATTGAAAACAACCATGTTCTCTCTGCCCCAATTTGAAATGCGAGATAGATCAGAGGTCAGCTGCTCCAAGACTACCTTCCGTGCGTCTATTAACTGTCGTTGGGAAGGGTGCTTTCAAATTGAAAAGAGTAATGAAGGGTGGAGTCATGGCATAGGAGTATATAGGAGACGAAGTAATAGAGAGAATGTCATTGATGAAAATGTCTATGTCTAGCGCCACAGCGCAAGATTCACCGAACTGCCGAAGAGCGGAGGACCAAGAGTCAAAAAGTAGGGAAAGAAGATCACCAGTAGAACGTTCTTTAAGAAAGCCATACTGGCGATCAGAGATATGATTAGATGAATAAAGGTGTTTCCAAATTTTCCTGTTAAGTACAGATTCGAAAACTTTAGAAAGAACGGAGGTTAAAAAAAATAGGACGATAGTTAGAGAGTTGAGAGGGGTCCCCCTTCTTCGGCACAGGTTGAATGAGCGCGCGTTTCAAGCAAGAAGGGAAGGTCGAAGTAGAAAGGCAAAAACGAAATAGTTTTCCCAGGCAGGGTGCAAGCTCGGAAACACAAGTTGTGAGAACCGCAGTAGGAATACTATCAGGACCACCATACACCTTCTTAGTATTAAGCTCAGAGAGAGCAGAAATGACATCTTTAGAGGAAATTACAATGTTAGGCATAAATGAGTTGGAAGGGGTTGAAGAAGGAGGAATAGCTTCGGAATCATCTAGGGTAGAGTTAGAGGCAAAAATATGAGCAAAGAGTTCAG
Organism: Armadillidium nasatum; assembly: GCA_009176605.1. Lineage (NCBI taxonomy): Eukaryota > Metazoa > Arthropoda > Malacostraca > Isopoda > Armadillidiidae > Armadillidium > Armadillidium nasatum. Next base: position 5,947 of record SEYY01024910.1, read on the forward strand.
CTTTAGTAGAAGGTAAAATGGCAGTTGTGCCATCAGAAGAAACTAGAGGAGGGAAAGAGGAAGAAGCAAAATTAGAGCTGACATTTTTTTGCAAAATGCCAGAAAGGGCGAGAGGAAGAGGATCCGGAAAGATTATTTTGTATCTCGAAGAATAGATTTTGCACGATTTCTTGATGAAATATAAATTGAATGTGTTTCAAAAGTTTGAAGACGACGGTAATCTCTGAAGGCAGCATCCCTACGGCGGTAGCGTGAAAACAAGTAGAGTTTAAGCAAGGTTTGTTAGGTTTATTAGAAAGGAAATAATATGGAATGCAGGCCTCCATGCCAGAGAGAATCATCTTGGTTATGCGATCAGCACACTCTGAGGGACCCATCTCAAGAAAGCAATAATCATTCCATGGGAAATCAGAGAAGTACAACCTAACCACAAGTCAGACCAATTAGCAGCACCGAAGTGCCCCAAACGTCTCCTCGTCGAAGGTGGTGGCCGTTCTTGCGGAAGACTTGAAGAGACAGAACAAGATACAGAGATAAGAAGGTGATCGGATGAACCAGAGGAGGAAAGAGTTTAATAGTGTAAGGAAAAGATCTAATATGTTTTGTTCATCACGAAGACGGTCAGGGACACGGGTAGGGAGTTCCACAACTGTTCAAGGTTGTTCTGGATAGAAAAGTTGTAGGAGAATTCAGGGGCTGGATCATGAGAACTAGATAAAAGCCATTTCCGGTGGTGAACATTGAAATCACCTAAAACGATGAATTCGGAGAAAAGAGAAGAAGACATAATTTCCTCTATTTTTAGTTTAAATGGTTGAAGAATTTTAGATAGTCAGTAGAAATTAGGAGATAAATAAACAGAACAAATAAATATAGTAGTAGAATTGCAAGAGATCTTAAGCCATAAAGTAGAGAATTCAGGAGACTCTAAATTAGAGACAATAGAGCAAATAACATCGTTGCGCACTTATGCGTAACAACCGCCTTTAGCTGAAAATTGAGGATAGGGCAGTAGGAGGTAACATAATAAGGTTTGCTGTCAGCACACTCAAGCAACTGTTTCCGTTAGAAACAAGAGATGAGGATTAGAAGAAGAGAGTGGTGCTCAAAAAGGGGAATTAGAAAAAAGACCGCGAATGTTACAGAAATTAATGAAAAAAGAAGACCGTGCACCTGGGCATGCCGGACGCCGGGTCATGGCTGCACCATCCCCATCATTGTAGGTCGCCAACTCCCAAGTAATGATGGGGTGAGGGGTTTATGATGGGCATTCTTTGGATTCCGCCCCTCGAAGCATATATATATATATATATATATATATATATATATATATATATATATATATATATATATATATATATATATATATATATATATATATATATATATATTATATTGAAAAGAGTTCAGTTGTTTGTAGATTTGGTTGTTTGATCTTAAGAGGTTTAATTAAATGATGATTTGAAGAAAGTGGAAATAAGGAAGATATATAAGGCTAAAAAGGTGGACTGATTGGTGTTGGCTGAAACTAAGCTGAGAGGGAAAATAGAGATCGAATTTGGTGAGTTTTAGGGGGTGTTATCAGGAGTTAGTAAAAGAGTGAGAGCTAGGGAAGGGGTAGCGATAGTGTTGAGCCAAAGATGGTGGGAATGTATGAGAGAGTGTGTAAGAATATCATAAAAAATAGTATGAGTGAAGCTAAGGTTTAATAGAGAGGAATGGGTGCTTGTTTGTTCTTATGCGCCTGTGAATGGAGCTAGGGAAGAAGAAAGAAGTGTATTTTGGGAGAACTTCTATGAATACTTAAGGGATTTTGGGGCAAGTGTTAATGTGCGTTTAGTTGGAGATTTAAATGCGACAGCTGGTACAGCCATGGAAGGCGGTGTGGTGGGTCCGTTTGGGGTGGGTGATAGAAATTTGAATGGAGAGAGTTTAATAGAAGCTTGTATGGCAAATAGATTTATAATAGGGAATACATGGTTTGTTAAAACATGAATGATAAGTTAGTGTTAGTGAGGTAAATCGAGAAAGGGGTTTGATAGACTATATATGTATTAGGAAGAGAATAAGGGATAGATTATTAGACGTGAATGTGTTTAGGAGATCCGTTAGAGGAATTTCGAAACATTTTTTGGTGCTAGGAAATATTAGGGTGAAGAGGTTTGAAGAAAGATTAGATGTGCGGGGATGGGTATAGAGATTGAGAGTGGAAAACTGGAGGAAAAGGAAGTATGGGAACATTTAAAAAGAGAGCTAAAAATAGAATGGGAAGAGGTAAGAGGAAGAAAGTTAGGGGGTGAGGTGGAGGAGTGGGTGAGATTTAAGGTTGCAATAGTAGAAAGTGCAAGGAATGTATGTGGGGTGAGGAGGATGGGAGGAAAGTGTTAAAGAAAGAGAAGTGAATGGTGGTGTGAGGAGGTAAATATAGTAATAAAAAAGGAGGTATTTGAAAAATATTTGAGCACAAAAAGTCTTGAAGATTGGGAATCATATAAGGTAAAGAATATGATATCCAAAGGGAAGGTAAGGAAGACGAAAGAAAGAGCAGGTGTAAAATGTAGTAAAAAGATAGTTGATAGTTTTAGAGAAAGGAGTAAGATGTTTTGGAAGGAGGTGAATAAGGTTAGGAATAAGAAGGAGGTATTGAGAGATGGGGTAAAAGGGTTAGAATAAGAAATAAGACAGACAGAAGTGAGGTTAGAGCTAGATGGGTAGAGTACTTTAATAAGCACTTGAATGTAAATAAAGTAAGGAGAGAAGTTGAGGTTCAGGAGAAGAAAGGGGAAGATTGGTAGAGGAGGTTGATGGTGGGATTTCGATAGAAGAAATAGGCAAAGCTCTGAGGAAAGCGAAGAGGAGTAAATCGACAGGTTTGGATGGGAAAAGTGGAGAGATGTTATTGGAAGGGGGGGGGGTTATTGTAGTAGATTGGTTAGTGAGATTATTTAATTTATGTTGGGTAATGGGAAGGTGCCTCAAGATTGGCAAGATGCCTGGATGGTCCCTCTTTTTAAGGGAAAGGGTGATAAATTTGAGTGTGGGAGGTATAGGGGTATAAGTTTGCTGAGTATAGTGGATAAAGTGTATGGTAGAATCTTACTAGATAATATAGGGATTAATGAAATGATATGAGAAACAAGGAGGTCTTAGAAAAGGAAGAGGGTGCATGGACCAGGTTTTTACTTTAAGAATGATTAAAGGAAAAAAGAGAGAAAAGGGGAAGGATGTGTAAATGTGCTTTATGTACTTAGAGAAAGCTGGGTGTTATAGGGTGGATAGGAGTAAACTATGGGAAGTTTTGAGGAAGTATGAAATTAAGGTGAAAGTAATTGAGGGCATTAGATCAAATTTATAGGAATAGTAGAGCGTGTGTGAGAATAAATAGAATGGAAACTGCAGTTTTTTTGAGATGAATGATGGATTGAGGTAAGGTTGTTTAATGTCTCCGGGTTTATTTAATTTATTTATAGATAAAGTGGTGAGGTTGATGGAAAGAGAAGGTAAAGGGGTGAGAATGAGGGATGAACAAGATATATGGAATGCGAATGAGTTATTATATGCGGATGACGTTGTAATTTTATCTGAGGCATAAGGAGGTTTAAAGGTTTTGATGAATGAGTTTGTAAAAGGTTGTGATGAGTTAGGCTTAAGAGTGAACTCAGGAAAGAGTAAAATGTTATTTATGAAAAATGGAGAGAGTGAAGAGAGGGTTGTAAGTGTGGGAGATAAATTGCATATTATGGTGGGGAGGTAGAGATTGGAATAGGTTAATTCTTTTAAATATCTGGGTGTGAATTTTGAGGGGGGAGATGTTTATGAGGGAGATGAGGTAGTGCATAGAATAAGAGAAGTAGAGAAGGTGTTGGAAGGCTTGAGGGATATTTGGAAGGTAGTAAAGAGAAGTGAAGAAGAATATGTTTGAGGGATGCTGTGCACCGGTCGCTATGTATGGGAGCGACGTGTGGAGGTTGAATGCGAGAAAAAGAAAAAAGGTTGAGGTTTTCGAAATGAAAGGTCTGAGAGTAGTATGTGGTATAAGTAGAAAAGATAGAATCAAGAATATGAGAATAAAGGAGCAATGTGTCTGAGGAAAGAGTATGGTTGAGAGAGCTGAACATACCGAGGCGGTTTGAACATGTTTGTAGGATGAATATTGGGAGATTGGCTAAAAAATTGTTTATATCGGAAGTGGAAAGTGCAAGAGGTAGGGGGAGACCTAAGGGAAGTTGGGTAAGTGGGGTCAAGGAGTTATTGAGGGATGGGGGCTGGGACGGGAGGAGGGTATGCGGTTGACGGAAGACAGGAATGAATGGAAAAGAGTGGCGAGGGAATGAATGCTGGTAACAGTTGTGGCTTGTGGTAGTCAACACCACACGTTTGTGGGAAAGGTTGTGAGTATATATATATATATATATATATATATATATATATATATATATATATATATATATATATATATATATATATATATATATATATATATATATATATATATATAAGAGTGTGTTCTTGGTGAACGTGAATGGATGAGGGCGTATGCGAACGGCAACGTGTAACTATGATTTGAATTATTCACATTGTTTTCTTGATCATGTTTTTGTATTATTTGTTCGTATGTTTATTTATTCGTGATGTGCGTTTTTATGTTTTTATGCTTGTTTATGTGTATGCATGTGTATGCGTGTGTATGTGGATTACAGTCATGTGTTTCTGTTCTTCAATGTTGATTTTAACTTAAAATAAGTATAAAAGAAAATAAATCGAAAAATCAGTATACTTTTCTCCGCAAAGGCTAATTTTATTTAGTAACAAAGAGATCTTTGTGATCAGGTTGTTAGTGTAACGAACAATTGTTTCTATGGTCATAAGTTCGAGCTTCCCTTTGCTTAATGTTTAATATTTAATAACTTAGAGCTTTGATGTCAGATTGTAATTATTTCGCTTTGAAATGGCACTTGATTTTATCTTGAATATGTTATTGATAATTAAAGTATTCGTAGTTTTAGGCAATATGTAACTGTGATAAATACAAATAAGTTTTTTTGTCATAACACTTAAAGCTTTGTGCCTCCCGGATCTCAAAAACGAACGGAGCTGCTGAGTCGTTCCTCTGTGCATATTATGGAAATCCTCCAGAATAAAGCAGAAGAGTTCTCCGACATCTAAAAACAACGAGAAAAGGATAATCCTAATTCCAACACACTCTAGAAAGGAACAGAGGAGGTCTAAGTTTGAGGGTTAATAATAAAAATCGTAATGGGGGCTAGATTCTCCCACCTCCTTGAATCCTGCAATTCGAAGGGTACATTTTGAAAATATCCTCAGTGAAGAAGCTTGAAAAAACTGTAAATGCTCAAAACGGATCATGGAAAAAGTTTTTAAAATGTGGTCCTGGGCTACAAAACGAACCTCATTAGGGGAATACTCTCCTCCATGAGAGGAAACACAAACAACCACAGTGGCCTTGAATACTCCCCAATGGGGTCAGAAAAAGAATATGGGACCGGTAAATAACCTCACTAAAGAGAGTTTGGTCTGATAAGTTGCCATATTTAGCGACTCTTTGACAGAATAAGACACCGATCAAATGCGCGTACCTTACTATTTACCTAAATAAAAGGATGTAGTCTTCTAATCGTATATTCCTTTAAATTAACATATTGACTAGAACAGACAAAGTAATTATCGCAATTTTTCATTTATATAAAAAGATTGCGACTTTTCTCGAATTCGGTCATAAGAATTTTTCAGAAAAATTTCAAAAATTCATCTGAAGAGATTTTACATAATGAATAGTTCTTTCGACACAGGTCATAAAACTACCTTTCAAAAATATCGAGATCATTGTTTGAATTTCAAATGCATATATAAAAATGGACAGAGATACAGCAAAATTAATGAAATACGGGTTTCGGATTCCGCAGAATTATCTTCTACTTATTATTTGATAATAATTGCAGAGGTGGGCATAAGTGCAAATGAAAGCGCAAAAATTCGAAAATGTGCGTTTTTGCATTTTACGCTTAACAACTTTTTTAAGAGCGCAAAAGCGCAAATTTGCGCTTTTGCGGAAGTTTTTTGAAATTAGCGCTTACCAATTTGCGTTTCATTTTTCTTAGAAAAACAATTTTGGGCTTATATTTCAGTTTCTTATTTAATCAGCGAAATTTTATTACTCTTTCTGCTAATTAAAAGTTAATACTTAAACTATGAATGCCGATATATAAAAAAAATATCGGTATTTAAAAAATATCAAATTGTCCTCGATAATAAAAGATATTGTTTATATATATATATATATATATATATATATATATATATATATATATATATATATATATATATATATATATATATATATATATATATATATTATATATATATATATATATATATATATATATATATATATATATATATATATATATATATATATATATATATATATATATATTATATATATATATATATATATGGTTTATTGAATATTTTTTATTTTTGGTTTTTTAGAAAGTTTATTAATTAATAGACAATTTCACTATAAGTTTTTCGTTGCTGGTTTATATATATATATATATATATATATATATATATATATATATATATATATATATATATATATATATATATATATATATATATATATATATATATATAATATATATAATATATTATTATTATTATTATTATTATTATTATTATTATTATTATTATTATTATTATTATTATTATTATTATTATTATTATTATTATTATTATTATAGCCAATATACTAAGTTTACTGATTACTTGTGATTAGAGATTATACCTTTTTAGTATTTTTGTGTTTAAACTGGAATAAAACAGATATGGATAAGTACTTAACGGGAAAAAGAATTGCAAACCGTGAAAGTCGTCGAAGTACAACTTCTGAAATTTAGTGTGATGCTGCTGGTACTTCCCATGAAAAAAGCAGCCAAGATGACATGGAGCACCCATAGTCCCATCTTATCAAGTACTATGGGTCTGTCAAGACCAAGAAGGAGTATACTGAGGGCAATAGAGTCTTGTGCAAGGGAAAGATTGAATGCTCCCAATGTAAATCTGCTTGAAGAACATGATGCCCTTACCCTACCTAAACATCGCCGTTGCATTTCCCACACATTAAACATCTTGGCTACTAGGGATGTTTCGAATGTTCTTCGCTGGTCCTCTGGTGCCAAGGATCCATTTAATAAGACACTTGCCAAAGCACAGGCATTGTGAAATGCTCAAAACAGGAAAACTACAACTGCTGCGAGAATCAAGAAGGAGTTGGGAACAAAGTTTATAACACCAAGTGTTACTCGCTGGAACTCCCTATACGATTCTATGAAAGACCTGCTTAAGAACCTTGATGGTTAGCATGGCACAAATCAACAGCATTTGTATGGAACAAAAGCCTTGTCTTCCAATATTTAATAAAACTGACAAGAAGGTAATTGCCGAGTACATCGAAATAATTACGCCTATTGCTGTTAGGCTGCATATGTTGCAGGATGAGAAGAATGCGTACGCGGGGGTTCTATTGCCTAACCTCTTCCTCCTCAAGGACAAACTCGTGGAATTGCAACGAGAGGTGAAAAAATTTAACTATGCCAAAAACTTAGTCAACTACTTACTAAAGCAGCCAAAGCCAAACAAAGGGAAAGAAAAGGGATTTGAACCGAGGTTCAGCAGGATTTTTGATGATTGTGATTTTCTTATGGCAACAGCTCTGCACCCTCACTTCAAACTCGGAGTGGTACATAGATTAAATGAGGGGAAGTATCCAGCTGTCAAGACGAGGATATTGGAGGAAATTAAGTGTAATATTGCATCGAATTTTACTCCTCCACATCAAGGCACTGAAGGTGATGAGGTGATGGGACTGAATCTGAAATGGACCCATTTAAGGTGAGCTATTTTTATAATTTAGAACAAACTTTAAACATCTCTTGTACTATATATATATATATATATATATATATATATATATATATATATATATATATATATATATATATATATATATATATATATATATATATATAAGGATGACCCAAGAAACTTGTTTCTAATATGACGGATGTTAACGAGTATAAAATTATTTAAACTTGACTGCCGTGTACTCTTTTTCTGTAATTTAATTATTAGGGTTTAGCATTTGGACTTTTTTGTAACTTACGATATTTGCGTACTTATGAACGAACTGGATAATTTATTTTTAACGAGCAGTGTCTTGTAATAAAGAATGTCAACGAGTTAACTAAGCTAAAACTCTTAAATGGCTCGTTTTCGGTATTAAATCTTAATGTTAGGAGTTTAGTGGCCAACTTTGTAAATTTTATTTCAATGTTAGAATATTATAATTTAAATGTAACTATTATGTTAATAACTGAAACTTGGTTAACTGACTCAACTAGCTGTTTATATAATATTAAAGGCTATAAGAAAATTTGTGTAAATAGGAATAGTAGAGGTGGTGGAGTTTTGATGTATGTTCGAAACGATATTGCTGTTGAAGTGATAGATAATCTTACAGGTATATGTGATTCTCATGAATCGCTATTTATACGCTTTAATTTAAGAGGTTTAGGGAAAGTTATACTGGGTGGAATTTATAGGCCACCTAATGGGTCTATTGCTGATTTTAATATTTTTCTTTTAAATGCTTTGAATGATATTCGTCGGTTGAGTTCCAGGTGTATACTTATGGGAGACTTTAATATAAATTATTTTTGTAATCTAAATATCGATTCCGCCGAATATTTTAATATTCTGGTAAGATTTTGTTACCAATTTTTAATCACAGTGCCAACTTATGTATCACCGGCCAATGTTGATTACTTAAGTTTAATTGATCATATCTGGAGTAATTTACATTGTAATACTGAGGCAATTTATTCTTGAATTTTTGGTTGCCGATCATTTTCCAAGTCTCGTATTCTTTGATTTTCAATTAAATGATGCAAGGAAGGTATCCTTCAGAGATTTTTCTGTTGGTAATATTGTTAAATTTAACGAAGCATGTAACAATAGAGTTGTTTTTAATGTATCACCTGAGCTCCACGTTGATGATTTGGTTGAATCTTTCCTCAACTGGGTAAATGGTATTGTAAATAAATTTTTTCCTATAAAAACTAAACAAATTTCAAATAAACGGAGCTCATCGCCTTGGATATCTAAATCGATTATGACTTGTGTTAGAAAGAAACATAAATTGTTTAAAATGCTAAAAATCCACCAAATATCCTACGCCCAATTTAAATCATATTCAGTTTTATTGAAATACTTATTAAAATATGCAAAACGTAATTATTATAAAAAGAGATTTAATAATTGTAAAAATAGTATAAAAAAATAAATGGAATGAAATAAATGATCTCTTGGGTAAGAATAGGACTAATAATGTTACTTGTTTGAGTGTTGGTGATGATGAAATAACTGATGATATCGAGATTGTTGAAACTTTTAATAATTACTTTTCGAATGTTGCAGTGGAAACAGCTGGTCTTGTAGGTGAACCTATGAATGATTATTTGAATTTATTGCCGAACGTTCAGGAATCGTTTTATATTTTTCCAAGTACGCCTGATGAGGTTGAGAAAATTATTTCTAACCTTGGGTCCAATAATCCTTTGCTTGATATCCCTGTGAAGTTCTTGAAAATGGCCAGAAGTGAGTTATCTGTTGTCATTTCTGATCTCTTTAATGTTATCGTTGTGCAAGGTAAGTATCCTGATATACTTAAGATAGCCCGAGTAGTGCCTATATATAAAAAAGGTATGAAAACAGATGTATCCAACTATAGACCTATATCTGTTCTTCCTGTTTTGGATAAAATATTTGAAAAGATGTTACATAGCAGATTGGTAAGTTATTTTAATTCAAATCATTTGTTAAATGAAAATCAGTTTGGATTTTGTAAGGGTAGGGACACACAGCAGGCTGTATTGAAGTTGCTAGATTGCATATTGCCAGTGTTTAATGATTCAACATATTGTATTTGTGTATTCGCGGATTTTTCAAAGGCTTTTGATACTGTTAATCATGATTTATTACTGGAAAAATTAAATAGGTATGGAGTTAGAGGTATTGCACATCAACTGATGACTTCTTTTCTGACTGACAGATTTCAATATGTTAGTTGTAATAACGTACAGTCCAGTGATGTGATTGTGGATGTTGGTGTTCCTCAGGGTAGTTGCCTTGGACCTTTTCTTTACAATGTATACACAAATGACGTGTTTAAAATTTTTGATGAATCTAATTGTGAATGTATAATGTATGCCGATGATACCACTATTGTTGGAAGAGGTTGTGATTTGGATACATTGTGCCTCTGTATCAATAGATATTTACTGAAGTTCACTGACTGGTGTAAGTACAATAAACTGAAACTTAATCCTTTAAAAACAAAATGGATGCTTTTTTCTCCTAAAATTATTCATCATTATCCAAAAGTTTTAGTAAATAATGTTACCATTGAAAGGGTTACTAAATTTAAGAACCTGGGTTTTATTTTAGAAAGAAATTTGAGGTATCATAAACAAGTCAAATTTATAAAAGGTAAACTAGCGATGTTTCTGGGTTTAATTTATAAACTCAGAAATTTCTTTACTCTGGATACCGCGAAATCTTTTTATTATGGAATAGTTTATCCATCTATATCATATGGAATAGTCGTTTGGGGAGGCGCTTTAATAGCATCTCGGAGCCTAGGTTCCATTACCTCCTTGCATAATAAAATTATAGTTGCGCTGTTTGGTAGTTATGTCAACTCGAACAGAGGGGACATTATATGTAAAAACTGTTTATCTTGCTCTACAGGGGGAACATTTGCCTTTTTTGACTAATACTCTCGGTCAACTCATAGTAACTCATACATATGAAACTCGGTCGAGGCATAATTTTACCGTACCTTACCATAGAATAAATGTATTTAAATATAATTTCCTGTACAGAGCTATTAATGAATGGAATAAATTGTCCCTTAGAAATTCGTAATATTGCATCAATTGATAAATTTAAGTATGATCTGAGGGGTTATTATATAGCTTCCTATTGATTTTTTATGTTGTAAATAGAGATGATTTTTGCTTCTATTTGTTACTTGCTCATTGATTATGACTTATATATTTATGCCTAAAGGGTGATTTCCTATTCACCTACTAAGGGCTTTCCAAAATGAAAAAAAAAATTTATTACTTTAGTATTATATATTTTATAATGTTAATAATTTATTTGTACATTTGTATTGTTTTTATTATGGCAATAAATATTATTATTATTATTATTATTATTATTATTATATATATATATATATATATATATATATATATATATATATATATATATATATATATATATATATATATATATATATATATATATATATATATATATATATATATATATATATATATATATATATATATATATATATATATATATATATATATATATATATATATATATATATATATATATATATATATATATATATATATATATATATATATATATATATATATATATATATATATATATATATATATATATATATATATATATATACATATATATATTTTTTTTTCACCATACCCCAGGTAGGACTTTCGTCCTGTCAGTAGGATCTTCCGAAGAAGATCCTAGGGTTTCTTGGGCCCACGGCGGATACCGCTGGCTTGGCCAGGCCTATCGCGGATGCCGGAGATTATTAGTTAACAGCTGGCTTTCTTCTTTTACTTTTACCACTGAACCACTTTAATATATATATATATATTTATTTATATATATATATATATATATATATATATATATATATATATATATATATATATATATATATATATATATATATATATATATATATATATATATATATATATATATATATATATATATATATATATATATATATATATATATATATATATATATATATATATATATATATATATATATATATATATATATATATATATATATATATATATATATATATATATATATATATATATATATATATATATATATATATATATATATATATATATATATATCATAATACAATGACATAATGTTCAAATGAAACTTAAAAAGATTTGAGTTCTTGATACCATTTCTAAATATTTCAGAAACTGAAGGCCCTATATATCCAGTAGACACCTCTGGAGGAGAAGTTGTGACAAACCTTGGATAGCTTGGATGCAGTAAATTTTTTTTTTTTTTTTTTTTTTTTTTTTTTTTTTTTTTTTTTTTTTTTTTTTTTTTTTACAGAACGCCACCGCTCACGGTCAGAGCCCTTTTCAAGGAGGGAGCACGCACACAAAGAGAGAACTCGTTTAAACACAACACACCTAACGCACAGCCCTCAGGTGGGCGCAGACGGAAGCCTTGAAGAGTGGAAGGTTAAATACAGAAGGAAAAATAGATGAAGGTAGAGAGTTCCATAGAATAGAGGTGGCTGGAAAGAAAGAGGTACCACAACGGGCTAGCCTGGGATTTCCTACGTCCACACAAAATTGGTGAGAAAGCAGGGCACCCCTTGTGCAACGATTACGACGCAATGGTGGAGGAATGCGAGAGGCCAATTCCCTCGAGCACCTGCCATTGTAGTACCTATAGAAAAGAGATAGCGCGCCAACGTCACGTCGCAGAGACAGTGTCAAGAGAGTTTGAAAGTAGGGGACAGTTAATTAATCTTTTAGCTTTTGACTCAACCCTATCCAGAAGAGAGGAGGAGCCGGAGTTCCCCCCAAATGTGAGAACAGTACTCCATACAAGGGCGAATAAGACCCTTATATATTTGGAGTAACTGTTCAGAAGAGAAAAATTCTCGCAATCTGAACAGAACTCCCAGCTTCTAAGAGGCAGCTTTAGCAACCATTGTGATATGTGGTTTCAAAGATAGTTTGTTGTTTATGTTTAGAAAAAGAATGTTAATGTTATTTACAGGTGAGACGGGAGAGCCATCGAAGAGGATAGGAAAGTTGGGAGGTGTTTTTGAGAGGGAGATGTGAAGAAGTTGAGTTTTTAAAGAGTTGAATTTCGCAAGGTTGCTATGACCCCACCGAGAAATCCCATCCAGATCGGCAAGAATAGAATTGGAAAGTTGAAGACGAGAAGCAACTCTAGAAGCAAAAGAGGGAGCAGATTTGAAATGAGTAGAAGAATGCAGAGTTGAATCATCAGCATAAGAGTGAACAGAGTTAGAAGTGCAGTGGAGAAGATCGTTAATGAAAAGTAAGAATAAGGTTGGAGATAAAACAGAACCCTGAGGAACACCACAGTTGACAGAAAAGGAGGAAGAGGTCGCTCCATCTACAACTGCCGAAATGGAACGATCTGAGAGAAAACTAGACAATAGTAAGCAAAGAGAAGGAGGGGAGCTTGGAGAGCAGTGACGCATGCCACACCCGGTCAAAAGCCTTGGATATGTCAAACGCCACCACACAAGACTCCCCGAAGTCCCTAAGGGCAGAAGACCATAGATCAGTAAGATAGGAAAGTATGTCACCAGTTGACCTCGAGCGTCGAAAGCCATACTGGTGATCAGAAAGAAGAGAATGAGACTCCAAATGATCCAGGAAATGAGAGTTGAGAAGAGTTTCAAAAATTTTAGATAGAACACAGGTGAGAGCTATAGGTCGATAGTTAGAAGGGTCAGAGCGACTACCTTTTTTTCGGGATCGGTTAAACAAACGCACGCTTCCAGCATTGAGGAAAAGTATTAGTATTAATTAAGGCATAGAGAGTAGAGCTGAACGAGGACAGGCGCTAACTCGGAAGCACACTCCCTCAGAATACGAAGGGGAATGCCATCCGGGCCAATATCCTTCCTGATGATTATAGATTTCAGGATCCCATGCACCTGATCATGAGTAATTACAGGCAGAGACATGGGACACCTGAGAGGAGAAGGAGTAGGAGGAGGGATGTCAGAATCGAGCAGGGTAGAATTAGATGAAAAAAGGAGGCCGAAGAGATTAGCTTTTTCAGAAGGAGTATTAGCAACAGAACCATCAAAGCGAATAAGAGGAGGAAAGGCAGATTTACAGAAGTTGTTAGAGATATTTTTGACAAGAGGCCAGAAATTTTTATCAGTAGGAGAGCCATGGAGGTCAGCGCACTTCCTTTTCATGAAAGTACGCTTAGTCCGTCGAAGAACATCCCTGCAACGATTCCGAGCTGAATGAAAATTAGCAAGAGTGATAGGAGAAGGAGAGTTTTTCCATTCACGATAAGCAATGTTCACCACACTAGGAACCTTTTTCCGTGTGAATACCAAGAGGTCTGGGTGGACTTGTTTATGAAGTATAATACCCCATTACCCAGCTCAGCGGCCGTGGAGAGGTTGTTTAGTCAAGGCTCTGACATTCTAAGACCAAAGAGGGCAGCCATGGCATTCAGCAATTTTCAAAAATTTATTTTCATGAAAGGGAATATGACCCTTTTCAGAATGCAAGAGGAGAGCTACGAGGAGGAATAGATCATAGATGGCTGAATAAATAACAATAAATTCTCTCATTTTTTGTTATATATTTGCATCTTTCAAATAAAATTTAAAAATAATTCATCTTTACATCCTAGCGCTCTATTTTTTTTTTTTTTTTTTTTTTGCTCCAAAATTTGCGCTTTAAAAATTTTTTTTATTTGCGGACATGTGCGCTTTTGCATTTGCGGACTAAATTTTTGAAAAAATGTGCGCTTTTGCATTTGCGGACTAAGTTTTTCAAATTTGCGCTTTTACGTTTGCGCTCTAAATTTTAAAATTTGCACTCCCACCTCTGAATTTAATTGTATGGAGAAATAAAGGAATTATACCCAAAATTAAGTTTCAAGGATTCTACCAACTACCTAAATAAGATTGACGAACTTCTTTTAGTCTCTATTTAAGAATACTCGTGAGGAAACACTCTCTTACCAAATGGTTTTCAGGCTTTTTCGAATTACTTCAAGCATGCTGTACTGAATGATCTGAATTTTTTCTGAAAATATATAATCTCATTAAATTCCTTTAAATCTTTACCAATGGCATTTACATTCTTGCCAATAGTTGCTTCCTACAACTGCTTATATATATATATATATATATATATATATATATATATATATATATATATATATATATATATATATATATATATATATATATATATATATATATATATATATATATATATATATATATATATATATATATATATAGGTAAAGGTGTAGATTGTTTCTGACTTTCGATTGTCCGAAAATATCGATAATCGAAAATATCGGAGAAGCCTAACGTAAACAAGAACGTTGCCAGAGGTACTATTACACTAGACATACACACAATTATTATTACTTACTTTTCTAGCAGAACCTAATTCGACTTATCATAACCTGAACTACCGAAGATGCCGTAATTTAACCTAAATAATAATAATAATTTTAATGTACTTATAGTTTGTAACATAACCAAAATTTAAGGTATCTGAAATGAAAAGAACAAATTACACTTATATCTTGAACAGTCAAAGGTAACTGAAATTCGTTAGGTATAAAAGTATCGATTAAAATAAAATATCGACATAAAAAAATATCGATATAAAAAATATCGAAGGTCAGAAACAATCTACACCTAAGCCATATATATATATATATATATATATATATATATATATATATATATATATATATATATATATATATATATATATATATATATATATATATATATATATATATATATATATATATATATATATATATATATATATATATATATATATATATATATATATATATATATATATATATATATATATATATATATATATATATATATATATATATATATATATATATATATATATATATATATATATATATATATATATATATGGGTGTTTCGGAATTGCACGACAATATTTAAGGTATGGGTTCTCTACCACAATATAAACAATAAAGGTGATATAAACTTGTTTAAAAATAGTTTATATCCTAGATATCAGATGTTTAAAATTAGTTTATATCCGAGATATTAGATGTTAAAGACGTATCTCTCTGAACATAAGCATACGTTCATTTGTTGAAAACTGTAGTACATTTCTGTCATTCCGTATTTCTGGTCATTACTCATCAGATTGTCTCGTTCTGTAGCTATACGAGTGAGTCAATTCTGTGTGTCGGTTCAAGTGGGCGGTTCAAGTGGATTATCATGGGTGAAACCACGAATGTGTTCACATTTGCAGAACAAACAGACTTTAACGTATGGCGAGGTACATCAAAATGGTCTTGCAGCCGTTCGAGGATATCGTTAAAAATATCCCAACCAAAGAATACCAAATCGTAAAACGTTTGAGGCCATTGAAAGACGCCTCAGGGAAAATGGGATATTAAACATTCTACGAGTAAACGTCGGTCAGCAAAGAATTAGACAAACCGCTAACGTTGAAGAAGAAATATTTGATGCTGTTCAGTTATCTCCTAGAACTAGCACCAGAAGATTGTCTCTTTGTTTCAATGTTTCCTTTAAAAACATGTGGCGAACACTGCGCGAACAACAACTATACCCATATCACGTTACCCTTGTGCAAGAACTGCTACCACATGATTATAACAAGCGCAGACATTTCTCCCAGTGGTTAATTCGAAAATGCACATGAGATCCTAACTTCCTGAGCCGCATGCTCGTTACCGATGAATCCTGCTTTACGAGAAATGGGATTACTATTTATCGAAACACCCATACCTGGGATGATGAAAACCCTCATACGACTGCTACTACACATTACCAACATACCTTTTCATTAAATGTCTGGTGTGGTCTTCTAGGCGACAATTTAGTCGGCCCCTTCTTTTTGCCACCTAGGCTTTCAGGAGTTTCTTACCTGCAGTTTTTGCAGGATAATCTCCCTGAGCTTCTACAAGATATTCCGATTTCCAATAGGCAGGAGATGTTGCTTATGCATGACGATGCACAGGCGCACTATTCTCATATTGTCACAGATTATTTAAACACAATGTATGATCACCAGATAGGGCGCAACGATCCTGATAAATGGCCACCACAATCCCCTGATTTAACGCCATTGGATTACTTTCTGTGGGGCTTGGATGAAAGTCTATGGTTTATTCTACGTCTGTGGAAACGCAAGAAGAGCTACAAAATCGGATCGAGGTTGCCACAGCAACTATCAGGCTTTGTCCTGATGCTATACGAGGTGCCAGAGAAGCATGGATACGTCGTGCAGAATGCTGCATTCAAGAAGATGGAGGCCACTTTGAACAGTTACTGTAAATGATGTCCTGCGAAATACATAACTGTATGACCCAATATCACGTTAATAAAGGATTTTGTGCCATATGTTTATATGACATTTATTGTTTCTAATAGTGTAGGGAACCCATACCTAAAATATTGCCGTGCAATTCCGAAAAACCTTGTATATATATATATATATATATATATATATATATATATATATATATATATATATATATATATATATATATATATATATATATATATATATATATATATATATATAATATATATATATATATATATATAGAAGAGAAACTGAAAAGGAAATCACTTTTCATAAAACTTTTTTTTATTAAGAATGCGCCCCAATTTAGTGACGTAAAGAGTAGAATCCTAATGCCAGAAACCTTATTATTTAAACTTTCTTTCCGTGGTTGCAAATGAGTAGCAATTTTGCTTTTTGTTGAAGGTAAATGAAAGCATGTTCGGTTTCATTAGTTTTCAAATTTTTATATTGTGTTGAATTAGAAATTCTTAATTTTTTTCAATCTTGTATGTTCCACTATTAGGTGAGGATACAATTTTTTATGTATTTTTTTTTCTTTTCTCCCTTTTCTTCAAGTTGCTTCTCATACGACATATCTTTCACTTCTTTAAAAATCTTTGAATTATTCTTCAAAAAATCTTGCTTGCCTAGTACTGAAGAGGAGTAAAAGTAAGTTTTCCTACCAATTTTAATAATAGAAACTGATCAACAATTAAATACTAACAATGAAAAATCTATAATTATAAATTACTAAACTCTTTTGATCTTATAATATATAATGTTTTATAAAAATAAAGCCAAACTCTTATATATATATATATATATATATATATATATATATATATATATATATATATATATATATATATATATATATATATATATATATATATATATATATATATATATATATATATATATATATATATATATATGTGTGTGTGTGTGTGTACGTGCATTTGCTAAGTTCACATTGAGTACTTTCCCTTGGAACTCCCTTCGAGACAAGGAGATTCCCTGTGTCAGGTATAGTTGGCTATGAGGAAATGAATTGCAATGTTCCTATGTTGCAAGGAATCTTCGGTGCCAAAGATGATGCCTATATGTACACGTGGCCTTGTGACGGCATCTGTTCACAATCTTGGATTTCTCTTGACCACGTGGCTTCGCTGCTATCTTGAATTGAACTTTTCATTTTCATCATCTTAGATTCTTCTTGACCTTGTGGCTTAGCCGTTATCTTGGATTCTTCTGATCAAGAGGTTTTCTGCCTTTTTGAAATTTTCCACACTATTTTCTTCATTTCATCGAAGCTCCACCTATTGAGTGAAAATTGAATTTCCAATATTCTCAAACTATAATGCGAACTCAAGTCTATCGAGACCAGGGTTCGAAATCTCGTCCTCAGACTTTAAAATCCAGCAGTTCATCACCACATCAAGGAGGATCATTTGTTAGAACGCGCAACTTGTTCAATTTATTCCATAATTTTGAACTCATTCTTCGCATCTTTTAAACTTTGTTACTCAAAATAATTTATCACTTTGTTAATTAAATCATCATGATGTTACGCTTATATCATCACTGACATCATCTATTGTTACTTAATATTTTTACATACCAATTATATAATTACTGCTTTTATGTAATATTTTTTAAATAACAATTATATAATTATCATTACCAAATAAATTCCTTTATCGTATTCCTGTGACGGCTTTAAATATTCTCATTATGACGTCATCAGCCCACCTGACTTTGAATACGACGAAGTCGGACTCAAAATTTATAATCTGTATGATTCAAAGTTCCGTATTCGAGATGAACTCTCTGATGCATAACCGATACGATTGCAAAGCAGTGCAAACGTATACTCACACTCATGAAGTAAATAAATAAATATATATGAAATAGAAATGCCAGTTAATTTTTTAATTATTTTGCGTAAATGCACTGCAATGTATACTGTTATGAAATGTCAGAACCTTTTTATACTTAATATATAAATAATTAAAAAAATATATACCACATTGTGTTAAGGAGTCTTGCTTAAATACTTAATATATAAATAAATAAATTTATATAACATTTAGTTCCCTACTAATCTTTTCCATTTATTTGTTATATATTTAATAAACAGATATATCTGGTACAGTTTGCCAGAAATTCCTTTATTTATATTTTCCTATTTTTAAACATCTAAACATTTTTATATTTAGTCAAAATACAAAAATAGCACTTGCCTCTTATTAGTCATGTTTGGATCACAGCCAATCAATATCCAATTCCTGATACTTCCTGTTAACCAACTTCATTTACATGTTTATTTACTGTAAGCATAGCCACGTGTTTAAGGTATCTGAACCAATTATTTTATATACGCGAAGTCATTCTATGACGATATTTAATGTATTTATGAATTTTAAAAAATTTTCATTATTATATAATAAATCAACACCTTAATGAAATTTTATAATGAGATGACTTAATTATGTAAAATTATACCAAATAATTTCAATCTCCTGACCCTATTTCTTTAATTCCATAAAGCTTCATACATCTTTTTGGATATTCATCCTGTTTCTTCAAACAATAACTTAAAATTATTTTCAAATTAACCGTGGCACAAAGGGTAGAATGATTGACTCATTTGATTGAGGGCACTGTCTCGATCCAACTTGGTGGTCTTAGGTTTATACTACTTAGAAAAGTTCTTCTACTCGAATATACCAACGCTCATGAGATATGAACTTAAAAAAAAAAAAAAAAAAAAAAAAAAAATTAGAAATATTTTATTTTAATTTTATTTCATATTATATTTGCTATATTTATTTCGAGCTCTAACTTTAAAAATTATTTTCACACTTTTTTAATGATAAATCACTTTGTAACATAAATCGTTTTTAATTTTTATGTAATTTTTTTTTTAATTTTTAATTTGAAAATAAAGTTTTTGCAGGAAAAAAGTAAAATAAAAAAATAATATAAAAACCCAAAATAAATTAAAAATAAAAAGTAAAAAAAAAAACTCAAAAAATTTTTTTTTTTTAATTTATTAAAATTTATCTTTATGCTTATGCACTGAAACACTAAAGCATGTAAAACATAAAGACTCATCTACTCACGCATAAACAAATTCCTGATCACTTGATCTCGCACGTAGGAAAATATATACACATGCATAACCTTACACACACATACACAAACACATATGAACTCTCAAGCTTCCACATGAACAAACATACCCATTTACACTCACTCATGTCTTACTACTTAAACATTTTGATGTTCCCACTATCCATCTCTCACTCTTTCTCCATCTTTATAAACTCATTCCGTTTTCAGGTAAAGTTATATCTTTATAATTACTTGAAGAATTATTTTCCATGAGTAATTTCTAAGTACCACATCTTCTCTTCCTCCATGAAAGTCATCCCTAAAAATTTCCACTTTTGAATTTACCAACATTCCACTTACATACAAACTATTTTTATTCTTACTATTTCGAATTTTATTTTTTCATGTTCCTCTTTCAAAAGTGCAGTAAGGAATTTAGATGACTAATGTCTTTATCATCTCGCTTTTAAATATTATTTGTAAGGTATCTGACTTGCGAGTCAGAGGGATGAAGAATCGGGAGTATAAGCGTAGCTTTTACACCATCATTATACAAAAATCAACCACAGTGCTTAAATACGAATAAACGTAAGTGTGGCTCCTACAAAGTTTTGAACAGTGTGTCCCATGGCGTTATCCATTAACCATTTTGGAATTTTTTCTTCATTCATGACGATAATATCATTTAACGACTAATTTCGTTATCATTGATAATATCATACAAGCCACTTTCAAATGTTTGTAGCTTAAAATTATTTTCGTTGCAAAAAATAAGACTGAAGTATATAATACCCTGTGAGATAATTCAAAACAGAGTACGACATGAAAGTATAAATCAAATACAAATTAGTAAAGCGACATGTAAATTTTTTTCATATCACATTACATTTGTATACTCAGGTGTTTGAACTTAATTTGTATTTGTAACGCCGCTCTTTAACTTCATATTCCTCATACTTTTCGTATATATATATATATATATATATATATATATATATATATATATATATATATATATATATATATATATATAATAGTTCACATCTCACGGGAATTGCCATATTCTAGGAGAGGAACTTTTCTAGGTAGTATATACCTAGGATCCCCAAGTGGGATCGAACCGGCGCCCTCAGAAACGTGAGTCAATCACTCTATATATATATATATATATATATATATATATATATATATATATATATATATATATATATATATATATATATATATATATATATATATATATATATATATGCTTTCGCTTTGCATAATAATCAAATATACACAGTATTTAATTTAATTAATAAGCATATTTTTACAGAGCATTTGACCACATCATGAATATCGTGACTTTCTACGATATAATCACATCCTCGTCGATATGGAACTAAATGATTTATTTACTTTATTACAAACAATTATACACCTATAACACATTTTAGTTACACGTTCTCTGTATCTGATTTTCCATGCATCCTACATTAAACCAGATATTCAATGCGTCATATCTTTCTCTGAATGAAACAACGTTTTATTTTTAAGTGATGACATGAATTTCAAAATGTGAAACTCTTTATTTTCTTAACTAATTGACGTCATTATTCATGAACAAACAATTTCATTTCAGTCCTATAGTCTTTTAAAGCTTCTTTTATTTTTAAAATTGTTTATTATTTTAATAATGTTTCTTTTGTAACAAACATTTTTATTTTATACGTAAATCACCGCAGATTAACTTCACACTCCTTTCATTTAGTATATAAAATAAAAAAATTTCCCATTTCGTATAATAATCATTGGTTCATAGTAGCTTGGATCATATTTTCACTTATTTGACATCATATATCAATCATTTATCATATATCTTTCTTAACGTCTTCACATTATAGTGAACATTTCTCTCATCTGCAGTACCTTCTCCTCAGTAATATGTAATTATCTTCCACATTCAGTTTTTGAACACATATTCTTTGAACGAAGATATGAATGCACATGTCGCTTCATCAGTATCATTATGTATTCCTACTCTTACCAAGTCTATAGCAAAGTTTTGCATATTCCAGCACATGGTGTTACTTTTGTATCATTACAATATAAGCATGGGATCAAAACAATTTTATAATCATTACACAACTATCATCGATAAAAATTACATAAATATCATGACGTATGTGTTTAAAAACATTTCCAAATTAATTTTTTGTTTCCTTAGACATGACGCAACCATCTTATACCAATTCCTGATATTTCCTGTGTATGACTCACTTATTTACGTAATTTATTCACTGTACCGTATAATAGGCTTGTACTCATTACTTCAATTCCTGATGTTTCCTGTTTGTTTCCTGTTTTCCTGTTTTTCCTGTTTCCCTTACTGATGGATCAGCTCCTGCTAAACGTAAAATGTTCATCAATATTAAGTAATAGACATGAACCATGTTGGTTAGATAAAATTGTTCAATCATATCACATAATGAAGATTTGAATTGAATTTTTGCTTCTGACATCATTCTATGATATTATATTCTACCCTCTCTTAAAAATATTTTTCTCAAAGCAATCACTTGTACAAAGTACTTTAAAGTAATTCTTTGAATATATATTTGCTTCATTTTATGTATTATATATAAAATCATTCTTACGTACTACATAATAATCATTTTGATATAACTGTATACTTTCGAAGACAATGACATCATAATCTAAAATTTAGATCACTAGTTTCAATTTCTCTTATGGCTATATTATGTCATATCCATCTTTCTTAAATATTCATTCGGTTTTCTTTTCTAATTTTAACTAGAATTAATTTTTCAAATTATTTCATATTACATATTCCATATTTCTTTTAAGCTATGACTTTTAAAATTTCCATTCGTATTATTATTTTGCAAGTTTAATTTCAATTAAAAATTTTTTCTAAATTATTTTCATTCTTGAAAAAAAAATTCTAAATTGTTTTTATATTCTAAAATATTTTTGCAAAACATTTTACTTTTAAAATATCTTTGTAAACAGTTTTTAATTTAAAAAAAAAAAAATTCTAAAAATTTTGAATTAAAATTTTTATCTAAATTTTTAATTAAAAATTTAAAAAAGAAGTTAAATTCTTTTTCTTCAAACAATTTCTAAAATTTTGTTTTTCTTTTTTATTTTCTTTTTTTTCTTCTAAAATTAACTTTATTTTTAAATATGTAAACCCTAATCCAGCAATGCTCTCTGGTGAGCACATAACTACACAGACATACACAAACACGTATGTACGCGTATGCACATGCATGAGTACGCTCTCACACATAAAAAATATTGCTGAAATAAAATTTCCTTATCTTTCTTAATACAAGTATCATTAACATTACCTCGAATAATGTTATCCACAATGCTTTGTTGCATACAAACAAGAGCAAATATTTCTTTTCGAGTTTTCATTTCTAAAATAAGATAACATATTCATGGATATTTCTCATTTGATGGACTCAGGGACGTTCATAGATGTCATCTTCATTTCGCGGTAAAGAAATTTTTAGACGTTGCAGAAAAATAAAGAAATCATTATTTTATGAGGTAATTGTCTGCTAATCTTGAGAATAATAGTTCATTGTTGGCGTCATCAGGTAGTCAAAGGTTTTCCTGAGCGGATTTGTGAAGGGAGTATGGCAACAAACTCGTGGGATGCGTGAAAAGAATTGAATTGATACATATAAGGTAGATGCTGCAAAAAATCAATGAGAGGTAATCAGGGAGGATCAATGCTCTCACGTGAGTGATGTAAGGGTGAAGAGGTGCCGTGGAAATCAAGAAAAAAGGCTGGAATATTTCAAGCTGTCGGGAAACCATGAGGTCAAGAAGATGTAATCAAGAGAATTCAAAAAGAGCCAATGGATAACATCATAAGTTATAATGACACAGTGCCTTGACGTCACAGTGTTAGGTGCAGGTAAACGTATGCGCACAAATGCTTGACGTCATCACCGTTGGCACAATGGGTACTGCAACATTGCAAAGAGGACCCTTGCAATAATGCTTTACTTTTAGTGCCAGCTGTCACTGAAACTGAGACTCCACTCATCAGAAGAGAGTACCAAAGGAAAGGGTGGCACGTGCCGTAGGGAAAAAAAGGATGAAAATGAGGCGAGGCCTAAGTGATTAAAGATTTAAATTAATTTATTAAGTGTGACGACTGTTAGAGTATTTAGATTATCCTCAGTAACTAGAGAATTATCAGGATTTCGCGATTACAAAAAGGCTCAGGAAAGAGCATGGACCGATTTCCCCTGCAGTGTCACTATCTCAGTCACTGCCTGGCACTTCCTCATCTGTCAAAATTTACTCCATATCCTTTTGATATATATATATATAATATATATATATATATATATATATATATATATATATATATATATATATATATATATATATATATATATATATAATTATATATATACCCAAACTATTGCTTAAAACACGCGTGCAGATTAAATAGCGCACCCAGCAAATAACCGGTTTTACTTTCGTTTTCGGCGCGTGGTCAAGGTCATTCTTGACCATTTCTCGTCCCCTTCTGGTTTTTTTCGTGGGTAAACAATTTTTAAATAAAAAAAGAAATAAATAATAATTTAATTAATTAATTAATTTATTAATTAATAAATAAATAAATACATAAATACATAAATTAAAAAATCTATAAATACAAAAAAAAAATGAATAAATAAAAAAAAATTAAAAAATATTAAAATAATATTTTCAAAAATAAAAAAAATTAAATTAAAAATAATATATATATTATATATATAATATATATATATATATATATATATATATATATATATATATATATATATATATATATATATATATATATAGCTGTATGAATGGAACCACCCAAGATGTGAGAGGCGTACTCCATACGGGGCCGAACAACACTAATATACAGAGCAAACAAAGCTTGTTTAGAAAGAGAAATATTGTGATCCTTAAAAGGAGGATCACGAGAAAAAGAAACTCCGATAATATTGAGGACAGATAAGGATTGAGTTGACTGTTTTCGAAGAAAATATCATAGTTGTGTGGAAGATTGTGTCGAGTAAAAAGATGGAGGAATTGAGTTTTTGAGGCATTGAAAAAGACCATGTTTTCTCTGCAACAATTTGAAATACGAGTAAGATCAGAGGTCAGTTGCTCTAAGGCCATCCTTTTTGAATCTATCAACTGCTGTTGGGAGGGACGTCTTTCAAATTGAAAGGAGTAATGAAGAGTGGAGTCATGGCAATGGAGTGCATAGGAGACGAAGTAATAAAAAGAAGGTCATTGATGAAAATTTGAAAAAGAGTTGGAGAAAGGACAGATCCTTGAGGAACACCACTATTTATAGATTTATAGGAAGAACGGTGGCTTCTACAAGAGCTGCTATAGAACGACCGGGAAGGAAATCAGAGAGAAGGTCGCAGAGAGAAGGATAGATTCCGAAAGAGGGAAGTTTGGAAATCAAAGATTTGTACCAGACTCTATCGAAAGCTTTCGATATGTCTAGCGCCACAGCGAAAGATTCACCGAAACCCCGAAGAGCGGAGGACCAAGAGTCAGAAAGTAGGGAAAGAAGATCACAAGTAGAACGTTCTTTTACGAAAGCCATACTGGCGATCAGAGACAAGATTAGAAGAATTGAGATGTTTCCAAATCTTCCTGTTAAGGATAGATTCAAAAACTTTAGGAAGAACGGAGGTTAAAGAAATAGGACGATAGTTAGAGGGATGAGAGGGGTCTCCCTTCTTCGGCACAGGGTGAATGAGAGCACATTTCCAGAAAGAAGGGAAGGTCGAAGTAGAAAGGCAAAGACGAATTAGTTTACCAAGGCAGGGTGCAAGCTCGGAAGCACAAGTTTTGAGAACCGCAGGAGGAATACCATCAGGACCATACGCCTTCTTAGTGTTAAGCTCAGAGAGAGCAGAAATGACATCTTTAGAAGAAATTACAATGTTAGGTATAAATGAGTTGGAGTGCGTTAAAGGAGGAGGAATAGCTCCGAAATCGTCTAAGGTTGAGTTAGAAGCAAAAGTATGAGCGAAGGGTTCAGCTTTAGTTGAAGGTAAAATGGCAGTTGTGCCATCAGAAGAAAATAGAGGAGGGAAAGAGGAAGAAGCAAAGTTGGAGATGAATTTTTTTGCAAAATGCATGAAAGGTCGAGAGGAAGCAGAACCAGAAATATTATTGCATTTGAGGCGGAGGAAAGAGTTTTTTGTATCTCGAAGAATAGATTTTTCACGATTCCGTGAAGAAACATAAATTGAATGAGTTTCAGGAGTTTGAATAAGACTGTAATCTCTGAAGGCAGCATCCCTTTGGCGGATAGAGCGAGAACAAGGAGAGTTAAGCCAACGTTTGTTAGGTTTATTAGAAAGGAAAGAATATAGAATGTACGCCTCCATGCGAGAGAGAATCACCTCGGTTATGCGCTCAGCAAACTCCGAGGGACTCCTCCCACTAAAGCAATAATCATTTCATGGGAAATCAGAGAAGTACAACCGCAAGTTAGACCAGTTAGCAGCACCAAAGTGCCACAAACGTCTCCTCGCCGAAGACGTGGGACTTCTTGCGGAAGACTTGAATAGACAGAACAAGGTACAGAGATAAGAAGGTGATCGGATGAACCCAGAGGAGGAAAAAGTTTAACAGTATAAGGAGAAGGATAAGAAGAAATGAAAAGATCAAGTATGTTGGGTTCATCACCCAGACGGTCAGGGATACTTGTAGGGAGCTGCACCAACTGCTCAAGGTTGTTCTGGAAAGAAACGTATTAGGCGAGTTCACCGGCTGGATCATGAGAACTAAATGATAGTCATTGGCGGTTGTGAACATTGAAATCACCAAAAACGATGATTTCGGAGAAAGAGGAATAATACAGAATGTGCTGTATTTGGAGTTTAAATAGCCGAAGATTTTTGGATAGTCAGTAGAATTAGGATATAAATAAACAGAACAAATAAATTTAGTATTAGAATTGCAAGAGAGCTTTACCCATAGAATAGAAAATTCAGGAGACTCCAAATTAGAGATCCGAGAGCAAATAACATCGTTGCACACATATGCGCAACAACCGCCTTTGGCTAAAAATTTTGGATAGAGACAGTATGAGGTAACAGAAAAAGGGTTGCTGTCAGCACACTCAAGCACCTGAGTTTCGGTTAGAAACAAAAGATGAGGTTTAGAAGAAGAGAGATGATGTTCGACAAAGTGGAAATTAGAAAAGAGACCGCGAATGTTACAGAAATTAATGAAAAAGAAAACCGTGCACCGGAGCAAGCCGTACGCTGTGTCAGGGTGGCACCATCCCCATCATCGGAGGCCACCAACTCCCAAGTAATGATGAGGTGAGGGGTGGAGGTTGAGGGGTATTCTATGGATTTCGCCCCTATATATATATATATATATATATATATATATATATATATATATATATATATATATATATATATATATATATATATATATATATATATATATATATATATATATATATATATATATATATATATATATATATATATATATATATATATATATATATATATATATATATATATATATATATATATATATTATATATATATATATATATCGTAGTATGGCATAGTGGATCCACCATATCCCCATCTCAACCAGCCCCCACCCAGCTCTCATTTTACCCCTCAAAAGCTTTCGCTCTCAAATAAAAAGTAGGAAGTTAGTAATAGTTATTCATATATACCAATGTTGCTGAAATAAATAAAAAAATGAACAGAGAATTAATAAATAAATAAATTTACATACATATATATATATATATATATATATATATATATATATATATATATATATATATATATATATATATATATATATATATAATACCGTATGGGTCCACCATCACCTTACCCCTACCAAGTTGATTTTCCTCCCTCACTTTATTGCTACTAAGAACACACACACACATATACTCATAATGTTGAATAGATGCTCACGCACTGCAGCTCTTTCTTAACTATAATAATAATAATAATAATAATAATAATAATAATAATAATAATAATAATAATAATAATAATAATAATAATCATTATAATAATAATAATAATAAGTTCTTAAGAATAAGTTGTTGAGTCCAAGGTTTGCGTATATCAAGAAAAAGGCTGAAAGGTCCGGGTGTTATTACTTAGAAAGTGTTATTTATTAGGATGGGATTAAATTTCCATCAGTCAATGTCAGAATAAAGGTAAAATGGTTAGTACATATCTACCTGATCTTTGAAAAGGGGCGAAGCTTAGCCTTGTTTTGTGATTATGCCTTATGCTAATTGGCTGAATATCATTAGTTTGAGCTCGGATGGCTTGAAGCTTGGATGGACTCGGTTGGTCTTAGCGGAATATTGTCGTAAGTAAAAGTGCTATAATATTATAATGTGAAATTATATATATAATAAGTGTATAAAATAATACACTTATTAAGTGTATAAAATGCATAGTTTTATATGAATGAATTGTTTTAGAAATTTGTTTTAAAATGTTTAGTAGAAAACTTTTTTTAGCAAAAATATCCTATTTATTTTAAAAGTTATACGAAATTAAAGTCTGACTTCTTGTTAATTGGCAGCTGACGAGTAATGAGACAGACAAACTGTCAAGTAATTGAGTTTACTGGTGAATGTTTGTTTGTTTTTGGTATTTGTGAGAGAAATTTGCGGCTAAGATGAATGTATTATAGAATGTATATCTATCATGGAATTATTTTGAGCTTGCGTGTGTGTATGTGTATGTGTTTGTGCGTGTAAGTGTTTGGATGTTTAAGAGTATGGATGTTTAAGTGTCTGCCTTTACAAGTTTCTATAGCCTACCTCATGTTAATAAGTAATTTGTCTTAAGGGCTTAAGGTATAAGATAATAATACTGCTACTATTAAGTATAACATAATAATAATAATGAATTGTGGTATGTGTTTGTGTAAGTAGGTATTGGTATATATGTTTAACAATCTGTTACATATAATAATAATAATAATAGTAATAATGATGATGATAAAAATAAAAATAATAATAATAATAATAATAATAATAATAATAATAAAAATAATAATAATAATAATAATAATATTAATAATAATAATGTCTTTGTGAGCGTTTTAGGTGATTATATATATGTTTAACAATGTATGCTTGTATAATAATATATGTGTGTATGTGTATGTTTCTGTGTGGTCTTGATAGCAATGAAGTGAGTTAAGGATATGGGAAGTGTTGGGGAAGGGTGATGAGAGACCGCCCCATTATCCATATATATATATATATATATATATATATATATATATATATATATATATATATATATATATATATATATATATATATATATATATATATATGGGAAGGTTGGGGAAGGGTGACGGGAGACCGCCCCATTATCCATATATATATATATATATATATATATATATATATATATATATATATATATATATATATATATATATATATATATATATATATATATATATATATATATATATATAGATAGATAGATAGATAGATAGATAGATAGATAGATATAGATATATATATATATTCAAAAAAAAAATTGAATTTTTTATTTTTATTTTTATCTTTTATTTTTATTTTTATTTTTATTTTTTTTTTTTTATTTTTCATTTTTATTTCTTTTATTTTTTTACTTTTTATTATTATTTATTTTCTATTTATTTATTTTTATTTTTTTATTTTTTTTTTTTTATTTTTTATTTTCGACTCCGACTCTGGTAATGTATGTATGTATGTATAAATGTATGTATGTATGTAGGTATGTATGTATGTATGTATGTATGTATTTATGTATGTATGTATGTATGTATGTATGTATGTATGTATGTATGTATGTATGTATGTATGTATGTATGTATATGTGTGTATGTATGTATGTATGTATTTGTGTATGTGTGTGCTTGTACATGTGCTTAACAAGGTATGGGCTATGTTCTTACATGACTTGGCAACCTATACAAATCAAAAGGGTCAAATATGGATGTTTCTACATTAGTGATGGATCGATTGTCATTTTGTCTAATTTACGGATGCGGATGCGGATGCGGATGTCGAATTTTTGAGAAGGGCGGATGCGGATGCGAATGTTGAATTTTCGAAAGTGCGGATGCGGATGCGGATGTTGAATTTTCGAAAAGTGCGGATGCGGATGCGGATGCGGATGAGGATGTTAATTTTGATGAGGATGCGGATGTTAAATTTGATCAGGATCCGAATGCGTATGCCATCACTAATATATATATATATATATATATATATATATATATATATATATATATATATATATATATATATATATATATATATATATATATATATATATATATATATATATATATATATATATATCATTATCACATTTCCCACTTTCGTGGGGTGGTACCCGCCACAATTCCCTTACAACCAACCCCTTTCAACCCCTTTCACTACCACCCTTAATCTCTCTCTGTCTCTACATATCTTCTACCCTCTTCTAAACTCAAATTCCTTCCATCAAAATCTCTCTCACTCCATACATAAATCTCCACTTCGGCCTTCCCCTATCCCTACCTCTATCCACATGGAATCTAAGTACCTTGCCCACCATTCTGTCCTCATTCATTCTTCACATATGTCCAAACCATTTTAGCACATCCTCCTCCTCTCTATCAATTACACCCTTCTTCCATTTACACATCTCCCTTATTCTTTCATTTCTAATCCTATCAATCCTTCTCAATTTATATATCGCTCTCAAATCTTTCATCTCAAAGACATTGAAACTTTTTCTCGACCGAACACTTATCATCTATGTTTCACACCCATACAATACAGAAGGTGAACACATACACTCAAACATTCTTATCTTTATTTCTTTCGAAATTTTTCCTTTCTTCCATACTTTTCTTAGGCCCCCCAATACTTTCATTCCTTCTACCACTCTGTTCTTTATTTCTTTTTCCGTCCCACCCTTACCTTCCACCAACATTACTAGATATTTGAATTCATTCACCTCCTCAAGTTTCCATTCTCACACTTCTACAAACCAATTCCTCCCTCCACATTTCCTCATCCCCACCTCCAATCCTCATAACTTTATTCTTCGCTGGATTGAATTTCAATCTCGTGTTTGCACATTTCCCTTCAAACTCTCTCACAAGTTTTCTCATCTTTTCTCCAGATTCTGCCATATACACATCCGCATCGTCTGCAAAAAGTAAAACATTCACTTCACATTCACCCCTCCATATTTCTCAACGTAATACTCTTCCCTTCTCTCTCCATTTTTCTAAGTAAACCATTCATCAATAGATTAAATAACATGGAGATATTACACACCCCTGTCTCAATCCCACTCCTATGCTAAACCAATCCGATAGTTCTCTCTTCACCCTCACTCATGATCTACAATTCGCATATATATATATATATATATATATATATATATATATATATATATATATATATATATATATATATATATATATATATATATATATATAGTGATGGATCGGATGTCATATTTTCTAATTTGCGGATGCGGATGCGGATGCGGATGTTGAATTTTTGAAAGTGCGGATGCGGATGTCGAATTTCCGAAATGCGGATGAGGATTCGGGTGCGGATGTTTAATTTTCGAAAATGCCTTTGCGGATGCGTATGCGGATGTTGATTTTGGTGCGGATGCGGATCCCATCACTATTCTACATATGCTTAACTGTTTTTTTTAATATAATAATAATAATAATAATAATAATAATAATAATAATAATAATAATAATAATAATTATTATTATTATTATTATTAATAATATCATTATTATAGTTAAGAAAGAGCTACAGTGCCTGAATACCTATACACAATTATTTGTTTGTGTGTGTGGGTGTGTTGTGTTCTTAGTAGCAATAGAGTGAGTGAGAAAAATGGACTGGGTAGGGGTAGGGTGATGGTGGTCCATACGCCATATATATATATATATATATATATATATATATATATATATATATATATATATATATATATATATATATATATATATATATATATATATATATATATATATATATATATATATATATATATATATATATATATATATATATATATATATATATATATATATGTCTCCTCCGGTGGGCAAAGGCCCAAGGCCTACCAATATCCACCGGAGTTGGGAAGCAATCGGATTCGGGGTCGCTAATGGCCGACGTGACCCGATACACGGCGTTTAAAAGTGTGCAAGTCAAAGGAAGTTGGGAAAACAGATAAAGGGAGTGTGTTCCAGACTTTACCAGTAGAGTACATGTAAGATTGCGCATAGCGGTTAAGTCTGGGGTCGGAGAGTTGGACAGAGAAAGGATGAGACTGTGTAGAAGACGTGTCGCACGAGCCCTTCTCAGTGGAGGAGGTATGCGACGTGAGAGTTCAGAAAGAGCAATGTCCGTTGTATATATATATATATATATATATATATATATATATATATATATATATATATATATATTATATATATATATATATATATATATATATATATATATATATATATATATATATATATATATATATATATATATATATATATATATATATATATATATATATATATATATATATATATATATATAAGTGAGAGCAGGGTGGGGACTGGGTGAGATGGGGATATGGTGAACCCCTAATCCCATACTATGTTTATATATAATATATATATATATATATATATATATATATATATATATTATATATATATATATATATATATATATATATATATATATATATATATATATATATATATATATATATATATATATATATTATTTATTATTTATTTATTATTTATTATATTTTCATCACATTGGTATATGCCTATATACTAATAACTATTACTAACTTTATACTTTTTATTTTGGGGGTGGGGATGGGTTGGGAGATGGTGGACCCTTATGAATATAATATATATATATATATATATATATATATATATATATATATATATATATATATATATATATATATATATATATATATATATATATAATATATATTATATATTATTTTTAATTTTATTTTTTAAAATATTATTTCAACATTTTTTTAAAAATTTTATTTATTACTTTATTTTTTTTCATTTTTAGATTTTTTATTTATGTATTTATATATTTGTTTATTAATTAATTAATCAATTAATTAAATAATTAAATTATTATTTATTTATTTTTTTATTTAAAAAATGCATACCCACGAAAAAAATCCCGAGGCAGACGGGAATTGATCAAGCGGGATCTTGACCACTCGCCTAGAACGAAATTAAAATTGGTTATAAGCTCGATTCGCTGTTTAAACCGCACGCCTTTTTTAAGCAATAATTTGTGTATGTAACTACTTATATATGTTCTTTATCTTCTCTCAGGAGGGTTTTTTCATCCTGTCAGATAGACCGCATCATTATCTATCTGCTTTCAGCAGTCTCTCTTCTAAAGAGTTCTAATAGAAAATGTTTTTCTGTTCGATTTGTTTCAATGTTTGTCTTTGAGATTTATTTAATGAAAATAAAATTCAGCAAGTTAATGTTATTTTTCTGCCATTATTTTGCTTAAGTAATGAATATAAAAAAAGTATCATCTAATTGCAACATGCAATCGAATTATCCCTAGAATACATTTAAAAACGAACATGGAGGTCAAGTTTGGGGTTAGAAAGTTGAACAGAGAAAGGGTGAGATTGTGTAGAAAGACGTGTCTCATGAGTCTTTCTCACTGGAGGAGGATTGCGATGGAGATCTCAAAAGAGCAGTGTCTATTATAATAGCTATAGCATAGAGAGAGTGACGCAACAATTCTACTGACGGAAAGAATCTGAAGAGAATTAGTGAGAGCGGAAGAGTTGCAAAAAAGGAAAGCCCTAGGCTCCATCTTTTCATGAAGAATTAAATTAGTGGAACAACTCCTGATGTGAGAGCTATATCCCAGAAAAGGGGTGAACAACTCCCCTATATGGAGCAAGCAATTGGGGTAGCGTGAAAAAAAATTACGAAGGCCTCTCAGAACAATCAACCTCTTAAAAGCTTGTTTTAAATGTGAAGGAACGTGATTTTTCCAAGAAAGATTACGAGAGAAAAAAATTCCCAGAAAATTAAGAATAGATGAAAGTTTTATTTGTGTGTTTTCGAAGAAGATATCATAGTTGTGCGGAAAGCTGTGAAAGTAGAGAGATGAAGAAACTTAGTTTTCAAGGCATTGAAAACGACCATGTTTTCTCTGCCCCGATTTGAAATACGAGAAGGATCAGAGGTCAGTTGTCCAAGGCCACCCTCCTTGCTGCAATTGACTGGTGTTGGGTGGGACTTCTTTCATATTGAAAGGAATAATGAAGGGTGGAGTTACCGGCATAGTAGTAGTTAAGTGAAGAAGTAATAGAGAGGCCATTATTGAAAAGTAGAAGAAGAGTTAGGGAGTGGACAGATCCATGAAGAAGACCACTATTTATAAATTTAAAGGAAGAAAATTGACCGTCTGCAACAGCTGCTATAGAACTACCGGAAAGGAAACCAATGAGAAGGTCACAAAGTGAATCATAGATTCTGGAAAATCATAGATTCTTAATCAAAACTTTTTGCCAGACTCTACGAAGGTTTTCGATATATTCAGAGACAGAGAAAGATTCACCGAAACACCGAAGGACGGAGGACCAAGAGAGTAGCGAAAAATCACCAGTAGAGAGCTTGTTACGAAAGCCATACTGGCGATTAGAGATAAGATTTGAAGAACTTAAATGTTTCCAAATATTCCTGTTGAGGATAGATTCGAAAACTTTCGAAATAATGAAAGTTAACAGATATAAAACGATAGTTAAATGGTAGAGAGTGGTCCCTCTTCTTCGAGACAAACTGAATGAGCACACGCTTCCAGCAAGAAGGGAATGTCGAAGTAGAAAGACAGAGACAAAATAGTTTTCCAAGGCAGGTGCAAGCTCAAAAGCACAAATTTTGAAAACCGCAGGAGAAATATTATCAAGAACATAAGCCTTCTTAGTGTTAAGCTCAGAGATTATATATATATATATATATATATATATATATATATATATATATATATATATATATATATATATATATATATATATATATATATATATATATATATATATATATATATATAAAAGCAAAATTTAAAAAGATGAAACTTAAATCTGCTTTGGAGACGATTGAATGGGCAGCATTCAAAGAAGTTCCCTACCATCACGTTAACGCTGGTGTCCTCCGATAATGTGGACTTCGTTAACGGTTTTCTCTGGTTAACGGTCTTTCTTTATCATCTAGTTTTGAAATATTGTGACTCTTTATTTTAATGTCCACTTTGTTAAACACAACTTCTCTTCTTCCAGAACTCTCCTCTTGTTCATAACCGAAGCTCTTATGCATGAACACTCCGACATCAAATCTATACTATTTTCCCTCTTGCTGATTCTATCATCATTTTCAGGCAAAAGCGCGTGTTGAACGAAGTTGTTTTTCTTGTGTTTCTAATCTGGACTCTACGGAGTTTTACACATTATTGTTTAGACTTTCTTACAATCTACGATTAAACTCATTTATTTTAATTATTTATCCCTTAAATCTATTGATTATTCTAAATTCTTTTCGACTATCTAAACTTTAAGATAGAGCACATTCTCCCTTCTTCTCATTTCTCTGAAATCATTATGTTAAGTGATTTCAAAGTTCACCAGTTTCATTAATTTTCTTCTATTTCTCAAAATACAGCTGAGAACTTTCTTTCTATGTTTCTACCCAAAATAACCTTGAGCAGATGATGCAGCTCCCTGCCCGTATTCTTATAGTCTTAGAGATGAACTAAACATTCAAAACCTTTTCATAATTTTTAATTCTTCTCTTTATATTGTTAAGCCCTTTTGACTTTTGGGATTCTACGAACCCCTTCTTATCTTTTTATCTTCTATCGTTTCACGTTTTCAGCAAGAAAAACCTCACCAACCACGAAGAAATTTTTTTTTTTTTTTTTTTTTTGCATTTCGGTGCCACAGACTGGTCATACGTGCTTGCCTTGGGTTCGTATCTGTCTTTCTACTTAATTCTAACCTTCCTGCTGAAAATAAGTGCTCATTCAGCCTGTACCGAAAAAGAGGGATCCCTCTCAACTCTCTAACTATATACCTATGTCTTTAACTTAACGTTCTTTATAAAATTTTCGAATCTATTTTGAAGAGGGAGATTTGGAAACCTCTTGATTCTACTAATCTTATATTTGGTTCCCAGAAAGACTATCGGAGGCCTTCGATAGATTCTGGCATAAAGCTTTAATTTCTAATTTTTCCTTTTTCGGAATCTATCTTCTCTGATTTCTTTTACAATCATTCTATAAATAGTGGTGTTCCCCAAGAATCATTTTCTATCGCCATCTCTTTTTGCATTTTTCATATTTTTAATTTTTCCATGTATAATATCATCACCTATCCTCTCATATGCCGACAACTCCATCCTTCATTACTTCTAAGAAAATGTGAAGTCTAGTGTTTTTCATCATATAAATCCTCTCGCCGCCACTTATACTCTCCAGTCCTTTCTGCCTGTCGAATTGATGCATCTCTCCCTCTATACTAAGGCAATAACAACGATGAAAAATCTTCTAATCTCCTTCTCTATTTGTATGCATACCTCTGTCATTGAGAAGAACTCATGGAACATGCTATTTTTCACTGTCTCATCGTTTCTCTTTCCAGTTTTTTGATAACAGACTTAACAGATATGAACAATATTTAATTTCTAAGAGGTTGGGTGTTCTGAGGCGCCTTCAGCATTTCTTCGCACCGCCCCAGTTGCTTGCTCTGTATAGGAGTGTTGTTCGCTCCTGTATGGAGTATGCGTCATACATCTAGGGTGGTTCTACTCATACAGCTCTCCTGGAAAAGGTGGAGTCTAGAGCTTTTCGCCTTATCAACTCTCCTTATCTCACTAATTCTCTCCAATCTCTTTCTGCCAGTCGAAATGTTGCGTCACTCTCTCTATACTATCGCTATTACAATGGACACTGCTCTTCTGAACTCTCTCGTCGCATACCTCCTCCATTAAGAAATGTTCGTGCGACTCGTCTTTCTACACAGTCTCATCCTTTCACTGTCCAACTCTCTGACCCCAGACTTAACCGCTATGCTCACTCTTACATGTACTCTACTGGTAAAGTCTGGAACACATTTCCTTCATCTATTTTCCCAACTTCCTATGACTTAGGCACCTTCAAACGCCGTGTATCAGGTCATGTCGGCCTTTAATTTGACCATGCTCTGGACTTTCCCCCTAACTCTGGTGGAACATTAGTAGGCCTCTGGCCTTTGCCCACAAGAGGTGAAATTAAAATATATATATATATATATATATATATATATATATATATATATATATATATATATATATATATATATATATATATATATGGTAATAATTTGATATAGCACGAACCTCTCCTATTTTCACTATATTGAAAATATGAACTCAAAATATGTTTACATGCATTCTACACATACTTTTCTTTCTCGGTCGAGTAATATAAATACATAATAAAAAGAAAAACCCCCAAAAAAAATCATAAACAAAAATAGTATTTATGCTGCAAAAACGAAGGGAACTGTCCGGTAAAACTGTCTTCTTAAATAGATCTGGCAACTTTTCGCCTCCGTATGTAAAAAAAAAACGAATCCGTTTTCTATGTTTATATATAATGAAAGAGAAAATGGCAAACTAAAGAAGAGAAAATGGGAAACTAAAGTATATATATATATATATAAAGAGTTAAGTGTGTTTTCACATTTATTGCACTTATCATCAACATTTAATGTACACACAGCCCTGTTCAGCCATACACTATTAATGCAATTATTGCCTTTTCCATAGACTACTGGGCTATGATTTGTCTAATTTCCAGTGTGTATGTGTGTGTATAGGTGTACTTGCGTGTGCGTGTATGTGAGTTTTTTATTTTTAAGACGCGTTGAACCGCTCATATAATAAGTTACGATTGTGAATTTAAAAAAAAAACAAAAAAAAAAACCTTTAATTAGATTTTCTACTATAATATATATATATATATATATATATATATATATATATATATATATATATATATATATATATATATATATATATATATATATATATATATATATATATATATATATATTGTCACAATATTTTTTTTATCACCGACATCATAATATCGATATATACAAACATCGATATTTTAAAACAATTTTTTTAAATTTGTATTTTTATTATTATTAGTATTATTATTATTTACCTTTTATTTCATTTATGTCTGTTATTATTATTATTTACTTTTCTAACGTAATTAATTCGACTTATCATAACCTGAACGACCGCCGATTGCCGTGTGATACAGGCCTAACTGATAGATGGAACGTTGCCGTGGCATACAGGCCTATTGCCGTATTGCACCATATATATATATATATATATATATATATATATATATATATATATATATATATATATATATATATATATATATATATATATATATATATATATATATATATATATATATATATATATATATATATATATATATATATATATATATATATATATATATATATATATATATATATATATATATATATATATATATATATATATATATATATATATAGTGTGTAATACGACAGTAGGCCTGTATGCCACGGCAACGTTCTATCTATCAGTTAGACCTGTATCACACGGCAACGTTCCATCTATCAGTTAGGCCTGTATCACATGGCAAGCTTCGGTCGTTCAAGTTATGATAAGTCGAATTATTTACGCTAAAAAAGTATATAATAATAATAATAATAATTATAAAAATACTATTACTACTATTAATAATAATAATAATAATAATAATAATAATAATAATAATAATAATAATTATAAAAATACTACTACTAATAATAATAATAATAAAAAATAATAAGAACAATAATGATAATAAAAATAATAAAAATAATAATAATAATAATAATAATAATAATAATAATAATAATAATAATAATAATAATAATAATAATAATAATAATAATAATAATAATAATAATAATAATAATAATAGGCATAAATGAAATGAAAGCTAAATAATAATAATACGAATTTCAATAAATTTACATTGATATATCGATGCTTTGAAATATCAATATTTCCAAGTATCGAAGACTGTATTACAGTACATTGCAGAAAAAAATAACGGAACAGTCGAAGGACAAATATGGCAACATGTTATTCAATTGATTTTGCTATTTATGTACAAACGAAGGCCAGTTGAAGAACAGTTGCTTCACCATTCGTAGTAAAAATATCATTTTTTTCTTTTTTTTTAATAGTTTCTCTTTTGATAATTTATTTATATTACTCGACCGAGAAAGAAAAGTATGTGTAGAATGCATGTAAACATATTTTGAGTTCATATTTTCAATATAGTGAAAATAGGAGAGGTTCGTGCTATATCAAATTATTACCATATATATATATATATATATATATATATTATATATATATATATATATATATATATATATATATATATATATATATATATATATATATATATATATATATATGTATATATATTTAATCTGCTCTTGGGGACTCGAAACCTGACCTTTCAGATGGCAAGCAAACGCGCTATCCACCACACCACGAAGGTACTAAATGAAATCGCATTTGAGAAAGCTCACAATCACCTGTCATGATAACAACCTCAAAGGACCTCCCCGACCTCGCTTGGATGTGGGGTAACGGGTCAGTTACAATCCCTATAAACCACAGAAACATACGTACGTATGAAACCACAATACACTGTGGAATAAAATTTTTCAATTTTTAATCTGCTAATGGGGACTGGAACCCTGACCTTTCAAATGGCAAGCAAACACGCTATCTGCCACACCACGAAGGTACGAAAAGAAATCGCATTTGAGAAAGCTCATAATCACCTGTCATGATGACAATCTCAAAGGACCTCCCCAACCTCGCTTGATGTGGGGTAACGGGCCAGTTACTCTCCTAATAAACCACAGAAACATACGTACGTATGAAACCACAATACACTGGAATAAAATTTTTCAAGTTTTAATCTGCTAATGGG
The DNA here is from genome assembly GCA_009176605.1 of Armadillidium nasatum. Classification (NCBI taxonomy): domain Eukaryota; kingdom Metazoa; phylum Arthropoda; class Malacostraca; order Isopoda; family Armadillidiidae; genus Armadillidium; species Armadillidium nasatum. The sequence continues at coordinate 46,553 of SEYY01024910.1, forward strand.
GACTCGAACCCTGACCTTTCAGATGGCAAGCAAACGCGCTGTCCAAAATACCCCACATCAGAGCGAGGTCGGGGAGGTTCTTTGAGACTGTCATCATGACAGGTGATTATGAGCTTTCTCAAATACGATTTCCTTTTGTACCTTCGTGATGTGGTTGATAGCGCGTTTGCTTGCCATCTGAAAGGTAAGGGTTCGAGTCCCCAATAGCAGATTAAAAATTGTGAAAATTTTATTCCGCGGTGTATTGTGGTTTCATACGTATAAATAAATAAATATATATATATATATATATATATATATATATATATATATATATATATATATATATATATATATATATATATATATATATATATATATATATATATATATATATATATATATATATATATATATATATATATATATATATATATATATATATATATATATATATATATATATATATATATATATATATATATATATATATATATATATATATATATATATATATATATCCTGCGATTTTTATCGATCTCAGATTTATTCAAGGTTACATGGCCCTGCACTTCGATCCGAAAAATACCCTCAGGCTAGAAGGCATCTCGCCTTCTAGTCGGAGGGTATTTTTCGCATTGAAGTAGCTTTTTTCAGATTCGGATTCATATTTTCAAGCCCAGATTCGGAGTCAGTGTCGGAGTCAGAGTTGAAGTTTGAATAGGTGCTTGAACTCAGAATTTTTATTCAAAGATCTATATTAAATAAAAGTATATATATATATATATATATATATATATATATATATATATATATATATATATATATATATATATATATATATATATATATATATATATATATATATATATATATGATGGAAGGTTGTGGGATAATAATGTGTAATAAATAATAAAAGCAATAAATAATTGCATAACCTTCAATTTTGTTTCGTATTAAAAAGATAAA
>SEYY01024910.1:52500-60000 GCA_009176605.1 Armadillidium nasatum
TATATATATATATATATATATATATATATATATATATATATATATATATATATATATATATATATATATATATATATATATATATATATATATATATATATATATATATATATATATATATATATATATATATATATATATATATATATATATATATATATATATATATATATATATATATATATATATATATATATATATATATATATATATATATATATATATATATATATATATATATATATATATATATATATATATATATATATATATATATATATATATATATATATATATATATATATATATATATATATATATATATATATATATGTGATCGGATGTCATTTTTTCTCATTTGTGGATGCGGATGTTCAATTTTCGCAAATGCGGATGCGGATGTAAATGAAATCGGATGCGTAATGCATCATAAATATCATATATATATATATATATATATATATATATATATATATATATATATATATATATATATATATATATATATATATATATATATATATATATATATATATATATATATATATATATATATATATATATATATATATATATATATATATATATATATATATATATATATATATATATATATATATATATATATATATATATATATATATATATATATATATATATATATATATATATATATATATATATATATATATATATATATATATATATTAACTCTCCCTAAATACAATCTTGCTAAATTTTTAGTTCCTACCTTAGATCCTCTAGCTAAAAACTAATATATCTTGTCAGACACTTTCGACTTTATCTAATGCCTAAATTCTTCTTCTTTTGGCACTTGCTTCATGACAAGCTTTGATATTGAATCTTTGTATACAAATTTTCCTATTTCTGAAACCATCAACAAAATAACTACTAAATTATATATCACAACAATCAAAATATTATGAGAATGGTTTATCTTTCATTAATCAAACATTTAAAATTATCTGTTGAAGATTCTATATTCCTTTTCAACGGAGAACTATATTCAAATTGATGGTATGGCTATGGGCTCTCCTTTAGGTCCTGCTTTTGCAAATAGCTTTCTCTGTTATGATGAAAAACAATGGATTAGGCAATGCCCCTTTCTATTCAAACCCATTCTCTTTCGCCGCTATATGGATGACTGCTACGTAATTTTCAAGATGAAATCTCATGCCAATATGTTTCTAAAGTATGAAGTACACAACAGAATGAGATTTACTTTGAAACAATAAGATAATAATCCTCTATTTTTTTTCTAGATGAATATACTACGCATATTAACAACATATTTAAAAAATCTGTTTATAGAAAACCTACCTCTACCCTTCTTGCTACAAACTATCTTAACAATATACTTCTTAAGTTTATATTATCAGGTCTAAGATCTAGAATCTATGGAACATTTGAAATTTGCTCAGGCTGGCATTTATTCCATAAAGAGATGAAATTTGTTAAAATTCTTTTCCAATTTAATTTATTAACTCTCATAACTACAATCTTGCCAAATTAATTTTAACGAGTTTCTCGCTGATATCTTTAGAGCTACCCATCATTTTTTTACTGTTCCTAAGCAAAAAATAAATATAAAACTTCCGTATTTAGGGTCCCTTACATCCCAACTTAACAAAAATATTCTTACTGTACTTGAAGCTACATTCCCCCAGTGCCAGTTTATTGTTACAAATTATAACTCCCTCTCAATTCGCACTTTCTTCAGACACAAGGAATTTCACCTAATGTTTCTCAGACCCTCATTAATATATTTATTTAAGTCTGCCAGCTGTAATGAAGCATATGTAGGATAAAGTGGTCAACAATTAAAAGTGAGGATTGATAAGCATAGAGAAGTTTCCTTCAGAACTGACTTTCCTCTTTCCTCTCCTGAACACTCTGCCATAAGAGATCATGGAGATATCCACTTTTTCCTTCTTCCGATTTCTCTATACTTAAAGAACAGAGAAATTTAATTAAGAAAAAGGGTGGGAATGTTCATGGTCTTTTATGATAGACTGTACAGGAGAGCAAAAAAGGATGGTCTGTTCTAAACGGAAATCCTCTATACTTATCAATCCTTACTTTCAATTGTAGACGAGTTTGGCCTAAATATGCCGCATTACAGCTGGTAAACTTAAATAAATAAATTAATGAAGATTTGAGTAGCATTGTGTAGGATTCTTTGTGTCTGAAAAAACTATAAATTGAGAGGGGGTTATAATTTATAAGAATGAACTGGCGTTGGGGAAATGTAGCTACAATTATAGTAGAATATTAGTGAGACACTCGTTAATTAAAATTTTTCTGCTTGGAACTTTGGGAATAAATTAAAATGAAAAAATATATTCATAAATTCCATCTCTGTATGGAATATATATATATATATATATATATATATATATATATATATATATATATATATATATATATATATATATATATATATATATATATATATATATATATATATATATATATATATATATATATATATATATATATATATATAGAAACGCTTGTCATATTTTCTCATTTGCGGATTGGGATGCGGATATAAAATTTTTGTCAAGTGCGGATGCTGATTCGGATTTTGAATTTTTGAAAGGACGGATGCGAATGTTGAATTTTCGAAAGTGCGGATGCGGATGCGGATGCGGATTCGGAGGCGGAGGCGGATCCTATCACTAATATATATATATATATATATATATATATATATATATATATATATATATATATATATATATATATATATATATATATATATATATATATATATATATATATATATATATATATATATATATATATATATATATATATATATATATATATATATATATATATATATATATATATTATATATATATATATATATATATATATATATATATATATATATATATATATATATATATATATATATCCGCGATAGGCCTGGCCAAGCCAGCGTTATCCGCCGTGAGCCCAAAAAACCCAAGGATCTTCCACGGAAGATCCTACTGAAAGGACGAAAGTCCTACCTGGGGTATGGTGAAATATATATATATATATATATATATATATATATATATATATATATATATATATATATATATATATATATATATATATATATATATATATATATATAATATATATATAATATATATATATATATATATATATATATATATATATATATATATATATATATATATATATATATATATATATATATATATATATATATATATATATATATATATATATATATATATATATATATATATATATATATATATATATATATATATATATATATATATATATATATATATATATATATATATATATATATATATATATATATATATATATATATATATATATATATATATATATATATATATATATATATATATAATATATCGACCTAATTATCTCTGGCCTGACCAATATATGGTCCAGGAGGTCGCTACACTTTGTAGTAGCGCAGGGGGATCAATCAGGAGGCTGGGTGTTTTCTAAGTCCCCTTGTGGAATGCCGACTGGTAGTCGTGTGGTAGCCACCACTTCTCTTCAGGCCCGTGGAACGCCTGTAGCCTTAGATGGAAGGCTACGCCCAAGGAGGAACCACAGTCGAGGGCAAATGGTGTGCCAAACTGGATCTCCTTTTGGGAGCAGAGGCGTTTGAACTTCTTCTTCTGGTACGCCTTCTTCTGCTGTAGTGACATTATCTTCTTCTGCTTTTTGGACAGCTTCTTCTGGATGGTGCGGCTCTTCTTTCGGCTTCTTGGCTAAAGTGAATGTAACAACATTTGCTAACGACCTTTTGAAATTATCTCAAAATGTAAAGGATCAATTAACAAATGATTGGTTTTTTCACTTTATTTGGTTTCTCATTTTTAACAAAAATTGCTTACAAAGTCATTATTATAAAAGTTTTATAAATTCACATTGAAATAATATTCAAAATTTTATTTATATTAATTCTAAAGTATTATTTAATAATATATTTACATAATACATAAAAAGATACATTAGAATCGAAATTTTGAACAATAACATTTTTTTATTGAAAATTTAATATTTCATTAAAGAAATATATTTTATATTTAATATTAATATTTTAAAATGGTTTTCCCTTCGAGGTTTTATTTTCGGAAAAAGTAGTTTACGCTGGAACAGAGCAAAAACGTGGACAGCGTACAATAAGAATTTGTTTACAAAAATAGTTTTACAATTTAGGACTGGATTATACATAATTTATATTACATTTTAAATGTTTTACTTTTTAAAACAATAGTTTATATTTTTATACATATAAAATATTATTTTTATAACACAAAGAACTTTATTTTCATTTTATTAATTAGTTAAATGATTCTTAAAAAACAAAAACATCATATTTAAACGTTATGGATAAAATATGTTTTCTTCTGTTTATAGAACCGTATTTTTAAATTCTTGGTTAACTCTTTAAAAACGGCCTATATTATATATATATATATATATATATATATATATATATATATATATATATATATATATATATATATATATATATTTCTTTTTATCATGCTTTTTTACTAGTCAAATCTTTTATTTTTTGTAAATACAAAACTGTGACTATCATGCATCAATAAACTAATAGTAGTGTATATGGTACAGTTTATGTAACTTGCAAAACTGGTACAAATGTATTGGCACCTTGGGCGGAATGATAAAGCGTATGAAATATACAGTCTAAAAGACAATATTGTGCTAGTTGCAAATACTTAATTTTTTTTAATATATTAAATACAAGTGATTTATTTTATGTAACATAACTAAAATTATTTAGTTTGAAATTATTTTGAAATAAATTATTATGAAATTATTATGAAATTATTTTATATTCAAGTACTATTGTAATAAAATAATTTAATTATTCTATGCTTTTCTTAATTTTCCCCAGTTTTTCCAGTATTATTTACAACCTTTTTAACAGTTTTTCAAACGTTTTTCACTAGGAAAGTTAAGGTAGTAAGAGCTACCCTTGCCAGCCTTGCAGGGAATCTTATAAACTTGAGAAATATGTAAACTCAAATTTCATGTTTTTGCTACTTATCTTTTTACTTTACAGAAAGGTTCTTAAAATTTAAAAAGTTAGAAATGTATTTTTTTTCTGAATTGTTGTAGATATACTTTTACAAACATCCTTTTTCTCACAATGGGAAAATTCTCTATGAATAAAAAATTGTGATAGCAAATAAACCATTTAATATATCAAACTTCTTAGGTGAGAAGGTTAGGTGTGTTAATTTTATCTTCCAGTTTGCTTCGTTTAAAAAATAATAATCTCCAAGACTAGATTTTAATTACTTCTATTATTTCATTAATTATGAATGCCCTTACTGCCTCTATAAATCTACTATTTAGTTCTTCTTCCTTTTCCTCCAGTCTTACTTCCCATGGAGGCATAAAACAGATTTTACTACTTCAAAAGAAACTTAAGGATATATATATATATATATATATATATATATATATATATATATATATATATATATATATATATATATATATATATATATATATATATATATATATATATATATATATGGACCGACCTAGGCACCGCCCCCGGCATAAAATCAGGGAAAACTGGGGTTTGCCTGTCGGGGTTAAAATGGCAAATTATACTGAAGGGGAAATTACAATTTCAAATTTCTTTTTTTAATTTTCAGCCGTTTCTCCTGAAATTTTCAGTGTAAATAGCTATTTTTCCTGTAAAAATAAAAAAGAAAAGTCCATTTCTAGCGTTTTCTGAGTCTAAAATTTTTTTTTTTACTCTGGAAATTTGACCCTTTTTTCAAATGAATGGTGGGGCCAAACCAATTTTCAGAATGATCTTAAATTTTGACTATATATTCAAAATTCTATGGGCTACAAAAATTTTTAAAAGACTTTTGTTTCCAGAGTTATAAAAAAAATTATAAGCCTAAAACTGACAAACTATCGTATTTTTTTTTAAAATCATTTTCTTACAAAATAAATTAAAAAAAATACGACTGTAGCATTTACTATATATGATGGAAGTATTGAGGAAGGATGGGGCTACAAATTTCTCTCTCTACTTTATTCGATGCGATTCATTGGTTTCGAGATACGACCTCTCAAATAAGGTTTATTTTTAACCAAATTTCAAAAATTCCCAATGTTTAAGAGGCTATATCTAGCTTAAAACAAATAACATTTAATAATGAACTAAATAAAAGTTGTAGCCCTATTCCTCTTCTAAACAATATCCCAAAATAAAAAAATTGGTAGGTAGCTTTTTTTTTTTTTTATAATTTTTATTCTCCGGAAGGGTAAGATTTTTGCAAATTTTTTTCAAGTGCTTATAATTTTTTTTCTAGATGGGATATCAAAAATCTGTTCCCACTAATGAAAGAAATTGGGGCGAAGATTATTCAGTTAAATTTTCAGCACATGTGGACCAGTTTTTTGACCCGCTATTCATTTTTTTCAACTTTGGGTCCAAATAACTTTCAAACCGTTATAGACTCAAAAAAACTCTTAAAGCAACTTTGAACTTTGGAAAAAAATGCATGTACTCTGAAAATTTCAGCTCAATCGATCAAATAATAAAAAAAATTTTCAAACAAAATATGAGAATATTAAGTTTCTTTTCTTGTTTTTTCAATATTTTCTTTTTCTTTTGTTTCTTTTGACCACTCCTTTTCTGCTAGTGATTGTGAATCTTTTTGTTTTGATTTCAGAAGCCTCTATAAAGTTTTGCTTGAAAAATTATTACTGGGGGACACCCGGAGATCATTTTCTAATTTTCTGACTGCACAATGTTATATTTAGTTATTTCGAGCCTATCCTGAAACATTGTAGTACTCCCATACTGCTGAAGCTGATATTTTGGCCATATTGACTAAAAGTATAAAAAAAATTTTTTTTTGAAATAATGTAGCTAAATGATACAAGTTTGATTCATAGCAATAAAATAACAATGGTATGTTTAAATTAAGGTTATATTTATTATTTTATATCTTACATTTTTTCAAACTTTATCTCAGGGTCTTACCTGAATAAGTATTGTGAATCAGGAAAAAAAAATCAATATATTTTTGTACTTTTTTAAAACTTTTATTATAAGCCTAAAACTACAGATAATATATATATATATATATATATATATATATATATATTATATATATATATATATATATATATATATATATATATATATATATATATATATATATATATATATATATATATATATATATATATATATATATATATATATATATATATATATATATATATATAATATATATATATATATATATATATATATATATATATATATATATATATATATATATATATATATATATATATATATATACTGCTAATTTTTCTTTCCTTTTTTGAAAATTTCGGAGAAAATGCATATATTCATTAATTTAAGTGAATGTTGGCTATTCTACTCCTTCCTTTTAA
>SEYY01024911.1:0-5000 GCA_009176605.1 Armadillidium nasatum
ATATATATATATATATATTATATATATATATATATATATATATATATATATTATATATATTATATAGCAAATGGTTTTTACCCGCGTACATTCAGATTACTTAATTAGATTCGTTAATATTTGGGATGTCTAGATTAAAAAGTAATAAAAAAAAAGATTGGGAAATGCAATTAATATATAAAGGAGAGTTCATCTGGTTACTTCCTGGTCCTGCAGACTACAATTCCTAATAGTTCTGCCAATGCAGTATGTTGTAGACAGTTTAACAAGATCAGATAAATTCTCACTTTTTTGATATTTTTTTTGAGAGCATAGTATCTAATGATTACGAATTTGGCATAAACCTTAAAACTACTTTTCCAACTTTGTAACATAATCCCTCTGATATTTCAGAATTGGTACTACGATGGCAGGTGCTTGAATGGCATCTCGCATTCTTCTACATTGCGTCACTCTCGTTGTACAATGGGTGCCCTGCTTTCACACGAATTCTGTGTGAATGCTGGAAATCCCAGACTTGCTCGTTGTGTGTCCTTCTTTCCAGCTACCTCTGTTCTGTGGATCTCTCTACCATCATCTATTTTTTCAAACTGTATTTAATCTTCCTCTCTTCAAACTGTACTTAATTAATCTTCAAACTGTATTTAATCTTCACCTTGAGGGTTGTGCGTTAAGTTCTGGTCTGGTTGCCTTTTCTTTTTCCTTTCCTTTTTATTTGTATATGCCTCTTCCCTGAAAAGGGCTCTGCCCGTGAGTGGTGGGGAACTGTAAAAAGAAAAAAAAAAAGAAGAATGAGTTTATCAGTTTAGGAAAAGGCCAGTAACAAAAAGCTATTATTAAATATTAAAACAAATAAGCGATATAATAAAGAGATAAAAATGAAAAATAAATAAAAATAATTTTGGTAAACCTCATAATTTTAAAAACACTAATAGTTAATTAAATCATTATTGGTTATTTATAGATTAAAAATTACTTTTAAGAATTATTTTAAATACAAAATATATAAAGATAAATATTGCTTTTAAAATGACATACTTTTTACATCAAATAAATAATTGAAAAATGTAAATGAGAAAAAAAATAAATAAATAAATCAGAGAAATATAAGTCTATAACGGTAACTTAACTATTCCTGAATATTTTATAGAAATATTGATATTTTTATATAATTTGAATTTTAAATAAATAATAACAGATAAACCCTATATTAAAAAAATATTTAATATTACATTACTAAAAATAAAAATAATGAAATATAGACTATCATTAAACTTACAAGTTATAAAATAATTAATAAGGGTAACTTATTCATTTATGCTTTAAAAAACATATCATTTTGTATTAATATTTTAATCCTATATATAATAATAATGTGCTTTCAAATCTCAGACATCTTATCACTGTTTCTAAATATATAAATTTAATCCGATAAATGTTCTTAATTAATTATGAAAGAGAGTTTAAAGCATGCATAAAATAATGGAAAAAAATATACTGTAATGCAAAATTTAAGGAAAGCATGCTGAAGACAGTAAAACAAAAGTATTCATTATTTAATCATCCGCCATCCATCTTTATACTACTAAGTAATTATTCACACAACGTAAACATTATAATACTATATATTAAAATATAGTTTTAGTATCATAAATCTTTTATTATAAATATAAACGAATTTTAGACAAATGTATAAAATGAAAATTGGGAAGATGTTATGATAAAGTATTGGGGGAAAAATAATAAGGTTAGGGGAATTTTAAATGAAAGACGAAAAAAAGTGGATGTTCATTACTTGCTGAATTTTAAAAGATAATAGGTGTTTTCGCAGATATTTTACAGTTATTTATATATATATATATATATATATATATATATAATATATATATATATATATATATATATATATATATATATATATATATATATATATATATATATATATATATATATATATATATACTAAGGAAACGTACGGTCCAGACGGTTCCATGCAACTGGAGTCCTCTAAACTTTTGCTTCTGTGTTTGAAACCTTTCATAGTAAACTAATTCGTCTCTACCTGTCGGCTTTAATATTCCCTTCCTTTTGGATGCTCATTCAACCGATGTCGAAAATGGTGTGTTTGCTATAGCGATAAATATATTAAAACTTTTCGTTAGAATATAGCACGTAAATCTTTATTTCTAAGCATCCCTTTTTCGTTATCCTTCTTTCTTTGACCTTATCAATGATATTCTTTATGATCGCTCTATAGTCGCTGTTGTAGACGACCACTGTCCATTCTTTAAATTTGTTATTAAAGATGTCACTTTATTACCCCCGACTTTTTAATTCAACTTGAATTTCTATTTGTGAAAACATGTCTTTCTCGCTTTAAAACTCATTCCTTTATCTTTCTAATTAACATAATCTTCACAACTATAACTTCTTCGAAAATACACAACTGAAACTATTGACTACCCTTAATTTTTTTTAATCTTTCTTTCTTTTCGTAATCTTTCTTTTAAGGATTATATTACCTCTCTTACTAAACAAACTTTTAAGAGATTCTGTACTTCGAGGAGCCTTCATAATTCCCCTTCACCCGTCCTACTTGTTCTTTATAAGTGAATCGTTCGCCATTGTGTGGAGAATGCCTCTCATGTCTGAGATGGTCCCATCAACATAGCTATTCATGAAAAGGTGAATTCTAATGTTTTTCGTCTTATCAAATATTTCGCCCTCACAGATTCCCTCCAATCTCCTTCTGCTCTGCGAATTGTTGCGTTACTCTCCTTACATTATCACCATTACAAAGGACACTGCTCTTCTGCATGAATCTCCAGTCGCATACCTTCTCCTCTGAAAATAACTCATGGGATAAGTCCTTCCACATAGTCTCAACTTTTCTTTGTCTAACCTTTGACCCCATACGTTACCATTATGCTCAATCTTTCATGTATTGGACCGATAAAGTCTGGAACTTCATTCTTTTTTCTATTTTTTTCAATAAATATATCAACTAGGACACTTTCAAACACCGTTTATCATGTCGGTCATTAATTTGATCCTGGTTCTAGAATTTTTTCTCCAACTATGTTAAAATTTGGCACAGCTTTGGCCTTTATCCACTAGGGTTGTCTAGTCCAGTGAACATTATAACATTCATCTAATTACTGATATCAAAGTATAAATACATTGCGTAATAAAATTTAATGTTATAAACGTCAGGCTTACGGTATATTGTAAATTCGATGACGTTGACCTAATTTCTGGCAACCTCTCATTGATCAATTGATTTAAATCTATCAACGTTTTTTTCGGTTGAGATCGAAATAGATGACGTTATTACCATTATATAATATATTATTTCGTTTATTTGAATTTTGGAAGTAGCGACCAACGTCATAATTTCCCGCAGGCAGAAATGCTATTCGATTTCATCACTTTTATATATTTATACTTATGCAATATCTTTTGATACATCTGTTTTACTGGGGTTTGGTTCTTGTGTCATGAGAGAGAGAGAGAAAAAAAAAAGTCACATTATAATAATTAAAAAAAATAAATAATAAAAATAATAATAATAATAATAATAATAATAATAATAATAATAATAATAATAATAATAATTTTAATAATTTTAATAATAATAATAATAATAATAATAATAATAAAAATAATAATAATAATAATAATAATAATAATAAATAATAGTCAATTATATTCAGCACGAAAACGAATATAAATAAGAAATCAATACTTCGCACAACGAAATAATAATATAATAATATATATATATATATATATATATATATATATATATATATATATATATATATATATATATATATATATATATATTATATATATATATTATATATATATATATATATATATATTAATATTTTTTTTTTTTTTTTTTTTTTTTTTTTATTATTTTATTCAAAATACTTTAAAAATAATAAAAATATTTAACTTATGACAATAAGCATTTTTAATTTTGTGCAATGCTTAACTATTTTAATGCTGTTCCGGTCAAGATTCTGTAATTTACTAATACAAAGATGTATAACGTCAGATAAGAGAAAGATTTTTGACGATATAAAAGAGTTTCCTTAATTTGGAACTCATCGCTTCATACCACCAATCGTTATCCACAAATTGTCCACCAATCATTATTCATAAATGTCCACCAATCATTATCCACAATTGTCCACCTATTTATGAATTGAGGGTTTACAAAGCAGATCAATTAATAGTTGAACATTTTTAGGGGTATTTAAAAAAATTAAATTTTTATACATTTTTAAGTATTTTGAATTTTCTTTTCATGTTTATGTACTTGAGCCACTATGCAAACATTCGTTTGAGACATTGCTGGGAAAACAAGTTAGATTTCTTAGAACTAGTTAAAACAATTTGGGATACTTTTCCCTACTGATCTTCTACAATTGAATGAATGATGATCATTCTGTGCTTTCATTTTCATTTGAATACAAAGCAAATCAACTATTTTATCAAATTTATTTCGACACTGCTTGATGCCAGGAGATAATTCATTCCATCGCTTTCAGTAGAAAGAAGAATCATTTTTTTTTTTTTTATTAATCATAAAGTTCTGAAAGTACTGAAAAGTTTTTTCGAAAACTAATCTTGTTCAACTGTAATTTCTTCAGTCTGCTTTGAAAGCAATCTAACAATATTGTCTTTAATCATTGCTGCCACAGAAGGTGAGGAATTAAAAAAAAAATTTGAGTTTGTAACTGTGAATGTCAGAGAGCCGCTACTCTAAAAATATCATTTTACCTTAAAAATGTAAAATTTTCTGATCTAGCTCATTTCTAAGTGTTTCTTTCATTTAGACATTTAGATAATATTATGAAGCATGTCATCTGCATTAGAATCAGGTTTTAAAATTGATAACAACTCAATTTCAACCATTAAGATGAAGTTGGCTTAGTATATTTGTCAGTGTATTTCACTTGACACATTTAAAAAACATGGTTGATGATCTA
>SEYY01024911.1:20000-22500 GCA_009176605.1 Armadillidium nasatum
AATCATAAACAGAATATCACCTTTATCTTTTATGTATAAAATATCTCGAAAACCTAATACCACCTGTTATCCCAAACACAAATTACTGCAAAAACCCTACTCAGCAGATACCCTAAATGTTAATGTTACATATAGTATATTAGACTGATAGACTGCCCATGATATTAAGGGTAGGCATGCATAATTATTATTATTTCGATTAATTTGACAATTTTGATTATTCAAGTTTTCATTAAATCGACACAGTTTCGATTAATGTATATTTTTGAACTACTTTCCAGGTGTACAATTTTCTTCCAAGTATTAGCGCAGTAACGGGAGTTTCGCCACAAAGGTATTTATGGAGAATATGCGTAGCACTACACATATCGCCAAGGCTTCTCGTTGCGTGGGTTGCCAAAGAATTTTACACCAATATGGCAACCAAGGTTCCAGCTATTCACAGACCATTTTACAAAGGATTGGTTAGCCTCGCTTTTTGTCTTAATCTCATCGAGTTGGCAACCCTTTGTGGAGTTACTTATATCTCAAATAAAGAAAATTATCGTAAGTTATTATTTGATTCGTATTTATTTCTCTTACTTTTTATGTGTATCACAGCATCAGGTGCGATTTTTTTTTAAAGTGATGTATTTTTTTTTTTTTTAATTAAATCATTAGTTTTTTTGTTTTTTTATTTTGTCCGTTTTTTTTTTTTTTTTTTAAAATTTTTTTTTTTTTGTTTTTTTTTGATTGAATTTTTTTTTATATTTTTATTTAAACTGTATTTATTTAATGTATTTTTGATTTGTTTTAAACTGATATGTATTTTATATAACACTTTTTTTTTAATACATTTTTGTATGTCTTTTTTTATTTATTTAAGAATGTGTTTATGTTTTTTAATTCCTTTTTTATAATTGTCCTTTCTTAATTTAATAATAATAATATGTAAGAAAGATTTTACAGGTAAAAGATAAAAAAAAAAAAAAATAATAATAATATTTTCTCCGACTTATGTTACAACAAATACAATAAAAAAAAAGATAAAAATAATTATAAAACTATCATTTTAACGAGTAAATAAAAAATAGTATCAACAAGATCATTAATAGCAACAAAAAAATATCAACAAAAAAACAACAACAACAAAAATAAAAAATACAAAAAACAAAATAACTAAAAGAAAGAAAACAAAAAATAATGAAAACTTAGAGTAAAAAACCGTAGAGTAAGAAAACAATTTTTATGTTTAAAGTTGAAAACAGAGAAAAATAATTTTCTCGACATCAACCAATGCATTTTTAATTAGGTCGCAACATACGAGTATATATATATATATATATATATATATATATATATATATATATATATATATATATATATATATATATATATATATATATATATATATATATATATATATATATATATATATATATATATATATATATATATATATATATATACTATATAATATATAAAAAATAATAAAAAAAATACATTCTGCAATATGTTTATGTCAACTTGCGCCAATATTTTTTCCTTAAGAAAACAAAACTTATTCGTATATTCGTGCAAGACGAACATTTCGTTATTCTTATCAAAGATCGAATCCATTTTCATCGAAACTCAGCATCGAAAGAGCCCATAATTCAGTACAAAAGACAGATAAAACGTCAGACGAAACTTCACAAAGGATTACAAAGTACTTTAAAAAAAAGAAAAAAAAAGGATTGTACACATATCAACAGGTACTTTATAAAGTAAGCTTGTCGTTATAACAGCAGAAAAAAAACACTGAAATATCACGTAAGAGAAATAAAAAAATAATGATAAAGATGAAAAAGAAAGAGAAAAATAAGAAAAAGACAGAGAACAAGAATAAAAAAGAAAGAACAAAGGCGTTACTTAAATAAGAAGGTATACAGGTAGCAATAAAAGTTATATGCATACATACATTATATATAATATATATATATATATATATTATATATATATATATATATATATATATATATATATATATATATATATATATATATATATATATATATTATATATTATAATATATATTAATATATAATATATATATATATATATATATATATATATATATATATATAATATATACAAACCTAAAAATAGGACGAAACGTGGGAATTTGAAACTTACAAAGATTTTAGGAATTATAGGAAAGAAAACCTATTAAAAAAACGTTATGAAATTTTTTTGAAATAAAAGTATCTGACCTTTTGAAAACATTCAAAATATATATATATATATATATATATATATATATATATATATATATATATATATATATATATATATATATATATATATATATATATATATATATATATATATATATATATATATATATATATATATATATATATATATATATATATATATATATATACATATATTATTTATTATATATATACTTTTTTTATTGCAAAGTTTAGATCTCACGGGCTCTGCCTATTCGAGAAGAGAAACTTTTCTAGGTAGTATA
>SEYY01024911.1:25000-27500 GCA_009176605.1 Armadillidium nasatum
GCTTTATTTGAGGTATGAAAATAAAAATATTCAATAATAATAAAATTAAAATAATCTTCAAATGATATTTACAAACTATTAGGTTAAACTGAAAGCGTATATCTTTAAAGAACTGTGTATATAAATACCTTATATTTTAAGAGCAATAATAATAATAATAATAATAATAATAATAATAATAATAATAATAATAATAATAGTTAGTCCACATAATTGAACTTCTTCGAAAAATATTAATAAATCTATTTTCTTAAATAACTGACCCATGCAGGTTGTATTATTTAGAAAGATTATAAATCTATTGACGCAAGTAATTGACCCATTATAGCTTTCGTATTTAGACGCACATATTCAACGCTACTTTCCGGTACCCTCAGCAGTAAGTTCATTCAATTAAACCAAATAACCTATTCAAAATATATTTAGCAATACAGAAAATTGACTAAGTTCCAGATATTTTCACCATTTTTATTTATATACAGACAACTAATAGAGACTAATGAAAGTCTATAATTTTAAAACAAAAAGTTGAGTTCTTCAAAAGCTGTCTATTAAGGATACTCACTGACATATATGGCCAAGAAAAATCTTTATCTGCATAAAAAATACGAAACTACCGTTATATTTCAAAATTTCTAATGAAACCCACTAAATGAATTTCTATTGTGTAAACACTGTCAAGCGACTTCTCAGTTGGTATGTCTAATGTACAGTCTATTTAAAAGTAGTAAATTAAACCAATAAATCAACGCCAAAATCAACAAATGGAAAGACCATTAAATGCATAATTACCTTTCAAATTTAAAACACGGAAATTACCTTTATCAACGCAATGTCATAATTATTTTACCAAAACGAAAACTTATAAATAATATATATATATATATATATATATATATATATATATATATATATATATATATATATATATATATATATATATATATATATATATATATAATAATATAAAATATTATATATAATAACCAATTAAAAATAAAATATTCCTGAAAACTTTTTAAAAAAAAGCCAAAAAAAAAAAAAATACTAAACTAAAATCAATTAATAAATAAATATATTTAAAAAAAAACTAAAATTTTCTAAAATTCTCAAATTGCTTAAAATCAATTATGTAAAATTTTTTTAAAGAATAAAAAAATAAATAAATAAATAAATAAAAGCTTTTTTATATAAAAAGATATTTTATCATTTTAGCGTTTTAAATTTTTTTTAATTCAATTACTATAGTCAGTTAACTGTCAGCCATTTTGTATTTTTCTGTATGTATATGCGAGTCATATATATATATATATATATATATATATATATATATATATATATATATATATATATATATATATATATATATATATATATATATATAATATATATATATATATATATATATATATATATATATATATATATATATATATATATATATATATATATATATATATATATATATATATATATATATATATATATATATATATATATACTGTATGTATGTGTGTGTATGTCTGTCTGTTTTGTATGTGTTTTTTGAATCAACTGAATTTATTTGTGCTTTTTTTATGTAAACGTTTTCTTTTATTTATATTTTTCTGCATTTATCTATAATATAATATATATATATATATATATTATATATATATATATATATATATATATATATATATATATATATATAATATTATATAATATATATATATATATATATATATATATATATATATATATATATATATATATAATATATATATATATATATATATATATATATATATATATATATATATAATGTAAAAAGGAAAATTTAAAAAGTAAAATAATAAAAATAATGAAAAATAAAAATAAAAAATAATATAAATTCAATAATATAATAATAATAAAAATAATAAATATTAATAATAATAATAATAATAATATAATAATAATAATATAATAATAATAAATATTAAAATAAATAATTAATAATATAAATAAATATATATATATATATATATTATATATATATATATATATATATATATAATATTATATATATATATATATATATATATATATATAATATATATATATATATAGTATATATATATATGTTGTGTGTGTGTGTGTGTGTGTGTGTGTGTGTGTGTGTGTGATAATAAAAAAAAGCATACTAATTTCCACCAGAAGTTATGATTATAGTAAAATTGGTCAAGCTAAAGGACAGCTTGTCCCGAAACTGGACATTTGAAGGATGGAAGCCAGTGGAAGTTGTGAAAACATAAAAGGATATGTTTCACACTTTACCAGTAGAGTACTTGAAAGACTAACAATAGCCGTTAGGAGTTGAGGTCAGAAAGTTGGAGAGAGAAAAGATGAGACTGTGTAAAAGTTGAGTCTCACGAGTTCTCCTCAGTGGAAGAGTTAGGTGACGAGAGAGTTCAGAAGAATAGTTAGTCCATTGTAATATTGAAAGTATAGAGAGATTGACGTGAGAAATAGACGAGAG
>SEYY01024911.1:50000-55000 GCA_009176605.1 Armadillidium nasatum
CTAAACAAAGAGAAAGAAAAAGAGAGCGAAAGAGAAAAAGAAAGAAAAATTGAGAAAGAGGGAATCAGAGAGAGAGAGAGAGAGAGAGAGAGAGAGAGAGAGAGAGAGAGAGAGAGAGAGAGAGAGAGAGAGAGAGAGAGAGAGAGAAAGAAAGAAAGAAAGACAAAAAATAAAAAGAACACGAAAACTAAACCCTACAGGAAAAAAATCACAGAAGTAAAGAAAACATTAAAAATGACTAATAAATCTTTCTCTAAATTGGATATCGGTCTTGAATAAAAGAAATTACTCAATTAAATTATCGATAGAGTTTTTTTTGCCTGGGAGAATCTGCCTGTAAAAATGATCTCTCGGGAAGGAGATAACCTGGAATTTTTCTCCCTTATTCATTCATTCATTATTCATGCGAATTGGACAACAATTTTAATAATAGTTTTTATTATAAATAAAAATTTAAAAATATATTTGCAATATATTAAGGCTGCTTCTGTAAAGCCATAGTTACTACTACTATTTATTATTATTATTATTATTATTATTATTATTATTATTATTATTATTATTATTATTATTATTATTATTATTAAATTGAAAAATTGAGAAATTAAATTATTATTATTATTATTATTATTATTATTATTATTATTATTATTATTATTATTATTATTATTATTATTATTATTATTATTATGTTATCAGTTAAAATTATTATAATTATTAGTTATTATTATTATTATTATTATTATTATTATTATTATTATTATTATTATTATTATTATTATTTATATTATTATTATTATTATTATTATTATTATTATTATTATTATTATTATTATTATTATTATTATTATTATTACTATTATTATTATTATTATTATTATTTACTATTATTATTACTATTATTATTATTATTATTATTATTATTATTAGTTATTATTATTAGAACAAGACTTAAATCTACCTTTAGAAATATAACACACTTCTTGCATGATAAAAATATTCCCCAAGTCCTCATTCTCATTTTCTTACAAAATCAATTTATTGAAGTAGAGGAAAAAAAAATTAGATATGTATAAAGGTGGTGGAAATTGGGAGAAGTGGGGGGGGGGAGTCAATTATTTATATCTTTATTGTCCCAATTTTCTCCCCTAAATCTCTTCTCCCCCCCCTTAACCTTTTTGTTCTTTATCCTTTCTTTCTATCCCCCCCCCCTCCCTCATCCATTTTGGTCAGGTGAGTTGCGTGAAGTAAAAAAGTAGTTTCTTTATATACAATACAAATGATATAAAGCATAAGAACAGGGATCTCCTTCGTCGGTAATATAATAATGGAAGGTTTCACACACACACACACACACACACACACACACACACACACACACACACACACAAACACAAACAAACACACATTGACGAGTATAAACACTTTTCAATATTATTCTTTATAAATTTTATAATTCGTAACCTTTTTATATTTTGACTTTTTAACATTATTACGCTTTTAACAAAAAATAACGTTAATTACCTTACATTTCACTAATTTCAAGGGGCATTAAGGGCGTATCGTGGGATTGTCTATGGAAGTCAGAAAACCTTACATGAAATCATTCATTCACGGATTGGGTGGTAAGGGGGTCGAGCCCCCGTAGATATGTTTGTATGCCATGTATTTGTATCCTCAACTGATTTTTGCATAAGTTCAAATGTAGTCCTTATACTAGAAAGTGAATGCAAATGTATGTCTTATGAGTATTAATTAAAAAATTAAAAATGGCAACCCGAAAAAGCTGTTCCGAATCATACAAATTTCCCTCCCCCCTCCCCCCCCCAACTTCTCTTTTTTCTCTAGACCTCAAAAAATTTCCTCTTCCTATATTCCTTGTCTCTAAAGCAAAGCATCCTCTACCATACCATACATTTAAAAAATATAATAAGAACATAATATACTTCACATCATTAATTTAATTTATTTATTTATTCGAGTCCTTATTTGAATACGAAATACATCCCATTTTGTTATCGCTTCATTTCCTTAAACAAATTCTCATTTAACTTCGACACATTAAACTTAATCTTTAGAACCTTTCGTTACCCTTCATTCCTTCTCTTTGATAATACCAGTAAACATGCTAAACAAGATGTTATGAACCATTTTCAACAACTTGGTGTTAGCCATAACCTATAAAACAAAACACACATACACACACACACACACACACACACACACATACATATATATATATATATATATATATATATATATATATATATATATATATATATATATATATATATATATATATATATATATATATATATATATATATATATTTTTTTTTTTTTTTTTTACAGAAAGCCACCGCTCACGGGCAGAGCCCTTTTCAAGGAGGGGGCACACACACATAGAGAAAGCTCACTTAAACACACACACACCTAACGCACAACCCTCAGGTGGGCGCAGACGGAAGCCTTGAAGAGTGGAAGGTTAAATACAGAAGGAAAAATAGATGAAGGTAGAGAGTTCCACAGAATAGAGGTGGCTGGAAAGAAAGAGGTACCACAACGGGCTAGCCTGGGATTTCCTACGTCCACACAAAATTGGTGAGAAAGCAGGGCACCCCTTGTGCAACGAGGACGACGCAATGGTGGAGGAATGCGAGAGGCCAATTCTCCTCGAGCACCTGCCATTGTAGTACCTGTAGAAAAGAGATAGCGCGCCAACGTCACGTCGCAGAGACAGAGGGTCAAGAGAGTTTGAAAGTAGGGGACAGTTTATTAATCTTTTAGCTTTTGACTCAACCCTATCCAGAAGAGAGGAGTAGCCGGAGCCCCCCCAAATGTGAGAACAGTACTCCATACAAGGGACGAATAAGACCCTTATATATTTGGAGTAACTGTTCAGAAGAGAAAAAATTCTCGCAATCTGAACAGAACTCCCAGCTTCTTAGAGGCCGCTTTAGCAACCATTGTGATATGTGGTTTCCAAGATAGTTTGTTGTTTATGTTTAGACCAAGAATGTTAATGTTATTTACAGGTGAGACGGGAGAGCCATCGAAGAGGATAGGAAAGTTAGGAGGTGTTTTTGAGAGGGAGATGTGAAGAAGTTGAGTTTTTAAAGAATTGAATTTCACAAGGTTGCTATGACCCCACCGGGAAATCCCATCCAGATCGGCAAGAATAGAATTGGAAAGTTGAAGACGAGAAGCAACTCTAGAAGCAAAAGAGGGAGCAGATTTGAAATGAGTAGAAGAATGCAGAGTTGAATCATCAGCATAAGAGTGAACAGAGTTAGAAGTGCAGTGGAGAAGATCGTTAATGAAAAGTAAGAATAAGGTTGGAGATAAAACAGAACCCTGAGGAACACCACAGTTGACAGAAAAGGAGGAAGAGGTCGCTCCATCTACAACTGCCGAAATGGAACGATCTGAGAGAAAACTAGACAATAGTAAGCAAAGAGAAGGAGGAAACCCAAAGGAGGGGAGCTTGGAGAGCAGTGACGCATGCCACACCCGGTCAAAAGCCTTGGATATGTCAAGCGCCACCACACAAGACTCCCCGAAGTCCCTAAGGGCAGAAGACCATAGATCAGTAAGATAGGAAAGTATGTCACCAGTTGACCTCGAGCGACGAAAGCCATACTGGTGATCAGAAAGAAGAGAATGAGACTCCAAATGATCCAGGAAATGAGAGTTGAGAAGAGTTTCAAAAATTTTAGATAGAACACAGGTGAGAGCTATAGGTCGATAGTTAGAAGGGTCAGAGCGACTACCTTTTTTCGGGATCGGTTGAACAAACGCACGCTTCCAGCATTGAGGAAAAGTATTAGTATTAAGGCATAGAGAGTAGAGCTGAACGAGGACAGGAGCCAACTCGGAAGCACACTCCCTCAGAACACGAGGGGGAATGCCATCCGGGCCACTGGCCGTCCTGACGTTCATAGATTTCAGGATCCCATGCACCTGATCATGAGTAATTACAGGCAGAGACATGGGACACCTGAGAGGAGAAGGAGTAGGAGGAGGGATGTCAGAATCGAGCAGGGTGGAATTAGATGAAAAAAGGAGGCCGAAGAGATTAGCCTTATATATATATATATATATATATATATATATATATATATATATATATATATATATATATATATATATAAAACCTGTGGTGGTAAAGGGCTGGAAGTCTGCATGATGTCCACCAGAGTTTGTGGAAAACCAATTCATTTTCCAAACAGTGTTTGAAGCATACAAGTTAAAGGTAGGGATTATAAAAGAAAGAAAAGTGTTCCAGACTCTAAAAGATAAAAATATGAAAGAATGAGTAAAATTATTAGTCTAGGTCAAAGAGTTGGACAGAGAAAGGACGAGGCAGTTTGAAAAGACAAATCTTTAAGTAGGAGGTATATGACTAGAGAGTTCAGAAGAGTAGTGTCCATTGTAATAATCATGTATTCTAAGGTGAATGATGTAACAGTTCTACAACCAGAAAGAGATTGGAGAGAATTAATCAGAGCAAAGAATTGATAAAACGAAAAGCCTTATACTCCAACGTCCCCAGAATGCGATGGATACTCCATATAGGGGCCCTCCACAGGGCAAGCGGCTGTGATGGATTGAAGTAGTTCTAAGAGTGCCTCAGAATACCCAATCTCTTAGAAGCTCGTTTAGTGACACGCACAAAATGATCCTTCCAAGAAATATCACGAGAAAGGAAAATGCCAAGATGAATGAGAATAAAAGGTAAATTGACCTGTGTGTTTTTGAAGATTGTGTCAAACAGATATATGAATAAGCTTTGTACTTGAGGAACTGAAAACAACCATATTTTCTTAGCCCCAACTAGAGAAATAGATAGATCAGAGTTTAGTTGCTAGACCATACTCCTAGCATTACCTTTTTCTTATTGTGTGAAACTGTTTTCAAATTGAAGGAGCTATAAAGACTTAAAGAGTACATTGGAAGCGAAGAGATAGATAGAACATTCACAAAAAGGAGAAAAAATACGAC
>SEYY01024911.1:60000-61901 GCA_009176605.1 Armadillidium nasatum
AATTAAAAAATATTAATAATTAATTAATTAATAATCTATTTATTTATTTATTTATTAAATAATTAACTATTTCAAAGGATGAACATTTGTACGAATTGTCAATCAATGCAAAAAATTTTATGCTTAAAAATAGGAATTATTTAAGTTTACTGGAGTCTACAGTATTAAAACTAACCTAACCAGATCTATACCTAACTGGATGTTTCGACTCTAGATAGTTAAGAAAAAATATTCTGCATCAGCAGATAAAAGAACTTGAATTAAAAAAAAAAAAAAAAAAGTTTCTGATAATAAGGATTCACACTTGAAATAACCTAGCCTAATCTAAAGGGTCAAAAACACCTACACTGAAAAAATTGTCCTAACGAATCGTTGGGATAAGTGGCAAAAGTATCAGTGAAATTTTCAATAGAGAAAAGACATGTTAAGCATAAGAAAGTCACTTCACAGATTTATTTTCTAATAAGAAAATAACTGAAAAAATTCGTTGTGATATTTTTGCCACTTGTCCCAACGATTCGTTAGGACAATTTTTGCAGTGTACTGACTGGCGACTGGCTACCTATTTGAAGTTTCATCTGTTTTTCAAATCACCAGTACATACCACACGAAATTTTACCGGTAATGGAAGAGGGGAAACTATTCAAGGAATTTTTTCTCTATGAATCAAACCATAAACCTTCGACATACTCCTGTTCGAAATCATATATACCAATACACTTAAAAAAAATCTGTCCTAACGGATCGTTGAGACAAATGGCACAAATGCCCCAACAAATTTTTTTCAGTTATTTTCTCATTAGGAAATAAAAATCGGAGAAATTACTTTCTAATGCTCTAACGTTCTTTCTGTACTGAAAATTTTATTTTGACATATTATTGTCTCTATAAGCACCTTGTAAAATTGGACACTCCAAAAGCTTTTAAAAAAAAAAAAAAAAAAATTGCACCACTCTTAACCACATCTTTATTTTTTCACAACTACATCGATCGCTCTAGTCGCAATTCAGCATAGAGATATAGCACAGAAGACCCAACTTAAAATAAATATTTCGTTATTAGGGGAGTTTAATCGCATTTAATCGTGTTTAATCGCATTCAATCGTGTTTAATCGTATTTAATCATGTTTAAGATTAATCGTATTTAATCGTTTTAATAATTTTTAATCGAATTTAATTCTATTTAATTGATTTTAATCCTACTTAATTGTGTTTAATCGTATTTAATCATGATTAATCGAATTTAATCGTTTTTAATAATTTTTAATCGAATTAATAGTATTTAATTGCATTTAATCGAATTTACTCTTACTCCTCCCATCGATTTGTAGATATATAAACACAAATTTCTTAAGGAAAAATCCTCAATTCTTTCTTTATTTTCAGCCCTGATTTCTAATCTCCCATTAACTGAACGTTAAGTACACTGAAGTCCTGAAAAAAATCATTATAAAAAGATCATTTGCATAATAAACCAAAGAATAAATCTTCCACATTTTTCGCTACATTCATTTAGACACGTGCACATAAATAAATCACATACAAATGCATGCTTACGCTCACGAATATTTTTTGCATCTTTCATTTGCAAACACATTAAATCTTACATTTTTCATTTTTAACACTTCTTGGCTTGCTTACTCTATTCAAATCTCATCACAAGAAACAAAACTCTCTCTCTCTCTCTCTCTCTCTCTCTCTCTCTCTCTCTCTCTCAGTACGTCGATTTTCTACTTTCTCATTTTCTCTTTTTTATTCCTACTTCTTTCCTCCAAAAATATATTTCTTACCCTCACTTTGCTTTCTTTCTCTTTCACTATTTTTACTTTAGCTTCTTTTAATGTTCGATTATTTTACTTTTAATTCACCGGTTCCTCACTATTCTTTTCACTACAACTCCC